>JAKELJ010000169.1:0-30385 GCA_025594165.1 Tamias sibiricus | reverse complement strand
AATCAGAATAAACATACATAAGGGTCTAAAAAAGCACCGTGATGGTGGGATGACCAAAATTTTGGAGCCATGGGGGGCACATCAGAGAATCATTTTATCAGAGTTTTCATTGAAATACACAAAGAAACCTCGTGCCCAAGAGCTAAGAAACAGGCAATTATATCCAGTTTGTTAAAACGCATTTCTGTGAGTTTGAAAACTGTTTTGCTACCTAGAGATTCAGCTTTGAGATACTTGAACCAATAGAGAAAGCACAGTGTGCTCTTGTGAACTAAAGTGCTTTCCTGCATTTTCAAAGTCCTAGCATAAATCATAGATGAATTAAAGTAGCAGGCGTTTTCATGCAAATTCGCCTAATCCGGGTAAACATCCATAAGGCTCTAAACAAAACTCCCGTGATGGAGAGATGACCAAAAAGTGGGAAGCCATGAGGACACATGAGAGAATCATTTTATCAGAGTTTCATTGAAATACACAAAAAGAAACCTAGTGCCCAGAAGCTAAGAAACATGGAATTATTTCCAGATGGCTAAAATTGCTTTTCTGTGAGTTTGAAACTCTTTTGCTACCTAGTGATTCAGCTTTGAGATACTTGAACCAGGACAGAAGCACAGTGTGCTCTTGTGATCTGAAGTGCTTTTCTGCATTTTCAAAGTTCTAGCATTAACCATTGAGGAATTAAACTACAGGCGTTTTCAGTGAAATTCGCCTAATCAGGGTAAACATCCAATAGGCACTAAACAAAAAACCCGTGATGGTGGATTGACCAAATTGGGGGAGCCATGAGGGGCACAAGAGAGAATCATTTTTGTCAGAGTTTCATTGAAATACACAAAGAAACCTAGTTCCCAGAAGCTAAGGAAAATGGAATTATTTCCAGTTGGCTAAATCGCTTTTCTTTGAGTTTGAACCTCTTTTGCTACCTAGTGATTCAACTTTGAGATACTTGAACCAGGACAGAAGCAAAATGTGCTCTTGTGAATTAAAGTGTTTTTCTGCGTTTTTAAAGTTCTAGCATTAACCATTTAAGAATTAAACTCACAGGCGTTTTCAGGCATTTTCGCCTAATCATGGTAAACATCCAATAGACTGTAAACAAAACACCCTTGATGGTGGGATGACCAAACTTGGGGAGCCTTGAGGGGCACATGAGAGAATCTTTTTTCATATTTTCATTGAAATACACAAAGAAACCTAGTGCCCAGAAGCTAAGAAACATGGAATTATTTCCAGTTCGCTAAAACGCTTTTCTGTGAGTTTGAAACTCTTTTGCTACGTAGTGATTCAGCTTTGAGATACTTGAACCAGGACAGGAGCACAGTGTGCTCTTGTGAACTGAAGGTGTTTCTGCATTTTTAAAGTTCTAGCATTAACCATTTAAAATTAAACTCACAGGCGTTTTCAGGCAGTTTTCGCCTAATCACGGGTAAACATCCAATAGTCTGTAAAGAAAACACCCTTGTGATGGTGGCATGACCAAACTTGGGGAGCCTTGAGGGGCACATGAGGGAATCATTTTTTCAGAGTTTCATTGAAATACACAAAGAAACCTAGTGCCCAGAAGCTAAGAAACATGGAATTATTTCCAGTTCGCGAAAACGCTTTTCGGTGAGTTTGAAACTCTTTTGTTACCTAGTGATTCAGCTTTGAGATACGTGAACCAGGAAAGAAGCACAGTGTGCTCTTGTGATCTGAAGTGCTTTTCTGCATTTTCAAAGTTCAATCATTAACTATTGAGGAATTAAACTAACAGGCGTGTTCAGTGAAATTCGCCTAATCAGGGTAAACATCCAATAGGCTCTAAACACAAAACCCGTGATGGTGGATTGACTAAATTTGGGGGAGCCATGAGGGGCACAAGAGTGAACCATTTTATCAGAGTTTCACTGAAATACACAAAGAATTCTAGTACCCACAAGATAAGAAACATGGAATTATTTCCAGTTGGCTAAAATGCTTTTCTGTGAGTTTGAAACTCTTTTGCTACCTAGTGATTCAGCTTTGAGATACTTGAACCAGGACAGAAGCACAGTGTGCTCTTGTGAACTGAAGTGTTGTTCGGCATTTTTAAAGTTCTATCATTAACCATTTAAGAATTAAACTCACAGGCGTTTTCAGTGCATTTTCGCCTAATCAGGGTAAACATCCAATAGACTGTAAACAAAACACGTGACCTTGATGGTGGGATGACCAAATTTGGGGAGCTTGAGGAGCACATGAGAGTATCATTTTGTCAGAGTTTCATTGAAATACACAAAGAAACCTAGTGCCCAGAAGCTAAGAATCATGGAATGATTTCTAGTTGGCTAAAACGCTTTTCTGTGAGTTTGAAACTCTTTTGTTAACTAGTGATTCAGCTAAGAGATACTTGAACCATTAAAGAAGCACAGTGTGCTCTTGTGAAGTAAAGTGTTGTTCTTTGTTTTTAAAGCTCTAGCATTAACCATTTAAGAATTAAACTCACATGCGTTTTCAGGCAATTTTCGCCTAATCAGGGTAAACATCCAATAGACTGTAAACAAAACACCCTTGATGGTGGGATGACCAAACTAGGGGAGCCTTGAGGGGCATATGAGAGAATCATTTTTTCAGAGTTTCATTCAAATACACAAAGAAACCTAGTGCCCAGAAGCTAAGAACATGGAATTATTTCCAGTTGGCTAAATCGCTTTTCTGTGAGTTTGAAACTCTTTTGCTACCTAGTGATTCAGCTTTGAGATTCTTGAACCAGGACAGAAGCACAGTGTGCTCTTGTGAACTGAAGTGTTGTTCTGCGTTTTTAAAGTTCTAGCATTAACCATTTAAGAATTAAACTCACAGGCGTTTTCAGGCATTTTCGCCTAATCAGGGTAAACATCCAATAGACTGTAAATAAAACACCCTTGATGGTGGGATGACCAAACTTGGGGAGCCTTGAGGGGCACATGAGAGAATCATTTTTTTCATATTTTCATTGAAATACACAAAGAAACCTAGTGCCCAGAAGCTAAGAAACATGGAATTATTTCCAGTACGCTAAAACGCTTTTCTGTGAGTTTGAAACTCTTTTGCTACCTAGAGATTCAGCTTTGAGATACTTGAACCAAGGACAGAAGCACAGTGTGCTCTTGTGATCGGAAGTGCTTTTCTGCATTTCCAAAGTTCTAGCATTAACCATTGAGGAATTAAACTACAGGCGTTTTCCTTGAAATTCGCCTAATCAGGGTAAACATCCAATAGGCTCTAAACAAAAAACCCGTGATGGTGGATTGACCAAATTTGGGGAGCCATGAGGGGCACAAGAGAGAATCATTTTGTCAGAGTTTCATTGAAATACACAAAGAAACCTAGTACCCAGAAGCTAAGAAACATGGAATTATTTCCAGTTGGCTAAAACGCTTTTCTGTGAGTTTGAAACTCTTTTGCTACCTAGTTATTCAGCTTTGAGATACTTGAACCAGGACAGAAGCACAGTGTGCTCTTGTGAACTAAAGTGTTTTCTGCGTTTTTAAAGTTCTAGCATTAACCATTGAAGAATTAAACTCACAGGCGTTTTCAGTGCATTTCGCCTAATCAGGGTAAACATCCAATAGACTGTAAACAAAAAACCCTTGATGGTGGATGACCAAATTTGGGGAGCCTTGAGGGCACATGAGAGTATCATTTTGTCAGAGTTTCATTGAAATACACAAAGAAACCTAGTACCCAGAAGCTAAGAAACATGGAATATTTCTAGTTGCTAAAACGCTTTTCTGTGAGTTTGAAACTCTTTTGCTACCTAGTGATTCAGCTTTGAGATACTTGAACCAGGAAGAAGCACAGTGTGCTCTTGTGATCTGAAGTGCTTTTCTGCATTTTTAAAGTTCTAGCATTAACCATTGAGGAATTAAACTCACAGGCGTTTTCAGTGAAATTCGCCTAATCAGGGTAAACATCCAATAGGACTCTAAACAAAAAACCCTTGATGGTGGGATGACCAAATTTGGGGAGCCATGAGGGGCACAAGAGAGAATCATTTTGTCAGAGTTTCATTGAAATACACAAAGAAACCTAGTTCCCAGAAGCTAAGAAACATGGAATTATTTCCAGTAGGCTAAATCGCTTTTCTGTGAGTTTGAAACTCTTTTGCTACCTAGTGATTCAGCTTTGAGATACTTGAACCAGGACAGAGCACAGTGTGCTCTTGTGATCTGAAGTGCTTTTCTGCATTTTCAAAGTTCTAGCATTAACCATTGAGGAATTAAACTACAGGCGTTTTCAGTGAAATTCGCCTAATCAGGGTAAACATCCAATAGGCTCTAAACAAAAAACCCGTGATGGTGGATTGACCAAATTTGGGGAGCCATGAGGGGCACAAGAGAGAATCATTTTGTCAGAGTTTCATTGAAATACACAAAGAAACCTAGTACCCACAAGCTAAGAAACATGGAATTATTTCCAGTTGGCTAAAACGCTTTTCTGTGAGTTTGAAACTCTTTTGCTACCTAGTGATTCAGCTTTGAGATACTTGAACCAGGAGAGAAGCACAGTGTGCTCTTGTGAACTAAAGTGTTGTTCTGCGTTTTTAAAGTTCTAGCATTAACCATTTAAAAATTAAACTCACAGGCGTTTTCAGGCATTTTCGCCTAATCAGGGTAAACATCCAATAGACTGTAAACAAAACACCCTTGATGGTGGGATGACCAAACTTGGGGAGCCTTGAGGGGCACATGAGAGAATGGTTTTTTCAGAGTTTCATTGAAATACACAAAGAAACCTAGTGCCCAGAAGCTAAGAAACATGGAATTATTTCCAGTTCGCTAAAAGGCTTTTCTGTGAGTTTGAAACTCTTTTGCTACCTAGTGATTCAGCTTTGAGATACTTGAACCAGGAAAGAGCACAGTGTGCTCTTGTGATCTGAAGTGCTTTTCTGCATTTTCAAAGTTCTAGCATTAACCATTGAGGAATTAAACTACAGGCGTTTTCAGTGAAATTCGCCTAATCAGGGTAAACATCCAATAGGCTCTAAAAAAAAAACCCGTGATGGTGTGGATGACCAAATTTGGGGAGCCATGAGGGGCACAAGAGAGAATCATTTTGTCAGAGTTTCATTGAAATACACAAAGAAACCTAGTACCCAGAAGCTAAGAAACATGGAATTATTTCCAGTTGGCTAAATCGCTTTTCTGTGAGTTTGAAACTCTTTTGCTACCTAGTGATTCAGCTTTGAGATACTTGAACCAGGACAGAAGCACAGTGTGCTCTTGTGAACTAAAGTGTTGTTCTGCGTTTTTAAAGTTCTAGCATTAACCATTTAAGAATTAAACTCACAGGCGTTTTCAGGCATTTTCGCCTAATCAGGGTAAACATCCAATAGACTGTAAACAAAACACCCTTGATGGTGGGATGACCAAACTTGGGGAGCCTTGAGGGGCACATGAGAGAATCATTTTTTCAGAGTTTCATTGAAATACACAAAGAAACCTAGTGCCCAGAAGCTAAGAAACATGGAATTATTTCCAGTTCGCTAAAACGCTTTTCTGTGAGTTTGAAACTCTTTTGCTACCTAGTGATTCAGCTTTGAGATACTTGAACCAGGACAGAAGCACAGTGTGCTCTTGTGATCTGAAGTGCTTTTCTGCATTTTCAAAGTTCTAGCATTAACCATTGAGGAATTAAACTAACAGGCGTTTTCAGTGAAATTCGCCTAATCAGGGTAAACATCCAATAGGCTCTAAACAAAAAACCCGTGATGGTGGATTGACCAAATTTGGGGAGCCATGAGGGGCACAAGAGAGAATCATTTTGTCAGAGTTTCATTGAAATACACAAAGAAACCTAGTACCCAGAGCTAAGAAACATGGAATTATTTCCAGTTGGCTAAAACGCTTTTCTGTGAGTTTGAAACTCTTTTGCTACCTAGTGATTCAGCTTTGAGATACTTGAACCAGGACAGAAGCACAGTGTGCTCTTGTGAACTAAAGTGTTGTTCTGCGTTTTTTAAAGTTCTAGCATTAACCATTTAAGGAATTAAACTCACAGGCGTTTTCAGGCATTTTCGCCTAATCAGGGTAAACATCCAATAGACTGTAAACAAAAAACCCTTGATGGTGGGATGACCAAAATTTGGGGAGCCTTGAGGGGCACTTGAGAGAATCATTTTTTCAGAGTTTCATTGAAATACACAAAGAAACCTAGTGCCCAGAAGCTAAGAAACATGGAATTATTTCCAGTTCGCTAAAATGCTTTTCTGTGAGTTTGAAACTCTTTTGCTACCTAGTGATTCAGCTTTGAGATACTTGAACCAGGAGAGAAGCACAGTGTGCTCTTGTGATACTGAAGTGCTTTTCTGCATTTTCAAAGTTCTAGCATTAACCATTGAAGAATTAAACTACAGGCGTTTTCAGTGAATTTTCGCCTAATCAGGAAAACATCCAATAGGCTCTAAACAAAAAACCCGTGATGGTGGGATTGACCAAATTTGGGGAGCCATGAGGGGCACAAGAGAGAATCATTTTGTCAGAGTTTCATTGAAATACACAAAGAAACCTAGTACCCACAAGCTAAGAAACATGGAATTATTTCCAGTTGTCTAAAACGCTTTTCTGTGAGTTTAAAACTCTTTTGCTACCTAGTGATTCAGCTTTGAGATACTTGAACCAGGAGGGAAGCACAGTGTGCTCTTGTGAACTAAAGTGTTTTTCTGCGTTTTTAAAGTTCTAGCATTAACCATTTAAGAATTAAACTCACAGGCGTTTTCAGGCATTTTCGCCTAATCAGGGTAAACATCCAATAGACTGTAAACAAAACACCCTTGATGGTGGGATGACCAAACTTGGGGAGCCATTGAGGGGCACAGAGAGAATCATTTTTTCAGAGTTTCATTGAAATACACAAAGAAACCTAGTTCCCAGAAGCTAAGAAACATGGAATTATTTCCAGTTCTCTAAATCGCTTTTCTGTGAGTTTGAAACTCTTTTGCTACCTAGTGATTCAGCTTTGAGATACTTGAACCAGGAAAGATGCACAGTGTGCTCTTGTGATCTGAAGTGATTTTCTGCATTTTCAAAGTTCTAGCATTAACCATTGAGGAATTAAACTAACAGGCGTTTTCAGTGAAATTCGCCTAATCAGGGTAAACATCCAATAGGCTCTATACAAAAAACCCGTGATCGTGGGATGACCAAATTTGGGGAGCCATGAGGGGCACAAGAGAGAATCATTTTGTCAGAGTTTCATTGCAATACACAAAGAAACCTAGTACCCCAGAAGCTAAGAAACATGGAATTATTTCCAGTTGGCTAAATCGCTTTTCTGTGAGTTTGAAACTCTTTTGCTACCTAGTGATTCAGCTTTGAGATACTTGAACCAGGAGAGAAGCACAGTGTGCTCTTGTGAACTAAAGTGTTGTTTTGCGTTTTTAAAGTTCTAGCATTAACCATTTAAAAATTAAACTCACAGGCGTTTTCAGGCATTTTCGCCTAATAAGGGTAAACATCCAATAGACTGTAAACAAAACACCCTTGATGGTGGGATGACCAAACTTGGGGAGCCTTGAGGGGCACATGTGAGAATGGTTTTTTCAGAGTTTCATTGAAATACACAAAAAAAATAGTGCCCAGAAGCTAAGAAACATGGAATTATTTCCAGTTCGCT
Organism: Tamias sibiricus; assembly: GCA_025594165.1. Lineage (NCBI taxonomy): Eukaryota > Metazoa > Chordata > Mammalia > Rodentia > Sciuridae > Tamias > Tamias sibiricus. The sequence continues at coordinate 22,771 of JAKELJ010000169.1, read as the reverse complement.
AAAACCCTTTTCTGTGAGTTTGAAACTCTTTTGCTACCTAGTGATTCAGCTTTGAGATACTTGAACTAGGACAGAAGCACAGTGTGCTCTTGTGATCTGAAGTGCTTTTCTGCATTTTCAAAGTTCTAGCATTAACCATTGAGGAATTAAACTACAGTCGTTTTCAGTGAAATTCGCCTAATCAGGGTAAATATCCAATAGTCTCTAAACAAAAAACCCGTATGGTGGATTGACCATATTTGGGGAGCCATGAGGGGCACAAGAGAGAATCATTTTGTCAGAGTTTCATTGAAATACACAAAGAAACCTAGTACCCAGAAGCTAAGAAACATAAAATTATTTCCAGTTGGCTAAATCGCTTTTCTGTGATTTTGAAACTTTTTTGCTACCTAGTGATTCAGCTTTGAGATACTTGAACCGGGACAGAAGCACAGTGTGCTCTTGTGAACTAAAGTGTTGTTTTGCATTTTTAAAGTTCTAGCATTAACCATTTAAAAATTAAACTCACAGGCGTTTTCAGGCATTTTCGCCTAATAAGGGTAAACATCCAATAGACTGTAAACAAAACACCCTTGATGGTGGGATGACCAAACTTGGGGAGCCTTGAGGGGCACATGTGAGAATGGTTTTTTCAGAGTTTCATTGAAATACACAAAGAAACCTAGTACCCAGAAGCTAAGAAACATGGAATTATTTCCAGTTCGCTAAAACCCTTTTCTGTGAGTTTGAAACTCTTTTGCTACCTAGTTATACAGCTTTGAGATACTTGAACAGGACAGGAGCACAGTGTGCTCTTGTGATCTGAAGTTGCTTTTCTGCATTTTCAAAGTTCTAGCATTAACCATTGAGGAATTAAACTACAGGCGTTTTCAGTGAAATTCGCCTAATCAGGGTAAACATCCAATAGGCTCTAAACAAAAAACCCGTGATGGTGGATTGACCAAATTTGGGGAGCCATGAGGGGCACAAGAGAGAATCATTTTGTCAGAGTTTCATTGAAATACAAAAGAAACCTAGTACCCACAAGCTACCAAACATGGAAGTATTTCCAGTTGGCTAAAACGCTTTTCTGTGAGTTTGAAACTCTTTTGCTACCTAGTGATTCAGCTTTGGAGATACTTGAACCAGGACAGAAGCACAGTGTGGTCTTGTGAACTAAAGTGTTGTTCTGCGTTTTTAAAGTTCTAGCATTAACCATTTAAGAATTAAACTCACAGGCGTTTTCAGGCATTTTCGCCTAATCAGGGTAAACATCCAATAGACTGTAAACAAAACACCCTTGATGGTGGGATGACCAAACTTGGGGAGCATTGGAGGGGCACATGAGAGAATCATTTTTTCAGAGTTTCATTGAAATACACAAAGAAACCTAGTGCCCAGAAGCTAAGAAACATGGAATTATTTCCAGTTCGCTAAAACGCTTTTCTGTGAGTTTGAAACTCTTTTCCTACCTAGTGATTCAGCTTTGAGATACTTGAACCAGGACAGAAGCACAGTGTGCTCTTGTGATCTGAAGTGATTTTCTGCATTTTCAAAGTTCTAGCATTAACCATTGAGGAATTAAACTAACAGGCGTTTTCAGTGAAATTCGCCTAATCAGGGTAAACATCCAATAGGCTCTATTCAAAAAAACCCGTGATGCTGGGATGACCAAATTTGGGGAGCCATGAGGGGCACAAGAGAGAATCATTTTGTCAGAGTTTCATTGAAATACACAAAGAAACCTAGTACCCAGAAGCTAAGAAACATGGAATTATTTCCAGTTGGCTAAATCGCTTTTCTGTGAGTTTGAAACTCTTTTGCTACCTAGTGATTCAGCTTTGAGATACTTGAACCAGGACAGGAGCACAGTGTGCTCTTGTGATCTGAAGTGGTTTTCTGCATTTTCAAAGTTCTAGCATTAACCATTGAGGAATTAAACTACAGGCGTTTTCAGTGAAATTCGCCTAATCAGGGTAAACATCCAATAGGCTCTAAACAAAAAACCCGTGATGGTGGATTGACCAAATTTGGGGAGCCATGAGGGGCACAAGAGAGAATCATTTTGTCAGAGTTTCATTGAAATACACAAAGAAACCTACTACCCACAAGCTAGAAACATGGAATTATTTCCAGTTGGCTAAAACGCTTTTCTGTGAGTTTGAAACTCTTTTGCTACCTAGTGATTCAGCTTTGAGATACTTGAACCAGGACAGAAGCACAGTGTGCTCTTGTGAACTAAAGTGTTGTTTTGCGTTTTTAAAGTTCTAGCATTAACCATTTAAAAATTAAACTCACAGGCGTTTTCAGGCATTTTCGCCTAATCAGGGTAAACATCCAATAGACTGTAAACAAAACACCCTTGATGGTGGGATGACCAAACTTGGGGAGCCTTGAGGGGCACATGAGAGAATCATTTTTTCAGAGTTTCATTGAAATACACAAAGAAACCTAGTGCCCAGAAGCTAAGAAACATGGAATTATTTCCAGTTCGCTAAAAGGCTTTTCTGTGAGTTTGAAACTCTTTTGCTACCTAGTGATTCAGCTTTGAGATACTTGAACTAGGACAGAAGCACAGTGTGCTCTTGTGATCTGAAGTGCTTTTTCTGCATTTTCAAAGTTCTAGCATTAACCATTGAGGAATTAAACTAACAGGCGTTTTCAGTGAAATTCGCCTAATCAGGGTAAACATCCAATAGGCTCTAAACAAAAAACCCGTGATGGGGATGACCAAATTTGGGGAGCCATGAGGGGCACAAGAGAGAATCATTTTGTCAGAGTTTCATTGAAATACACAAAGAAACCTAGTACCCAGAAGCTAAGAAACATGGAATTATTTCCAGTTGGCTAAATCGCTTTTCTGTGAGTTTGAAACTCTTTTGCTACCTAGTGATTCAGCTTTGAGATACTTGAACCAGGACAGAAGCACAGTGTGCTCTTGTGAACTAAAGTGTTGTTTTGCGTTTTTAAAGTTCTAGCATTAACCATTTAAAAATTAAACTCACAGGCGTTTTCAGGCATTTTCGCCTAATAAGGGTAAACATCCAATAGACTGTAAACAAAACACCCTTGATGGTGGGATGACCAAACTTGGGGAGCCTTGAGGGGCACATGAGAGAATCATTTTTTCAGAGTTTCATTGAAATACACAAAGAAACCTAGTGCCCAGAAGCTAAGAAACATGGAATTATTTCCAGTTCGCTAAAATCCCTTTTCTGTGAGTTTGAAACTCTTTTGCTACCTAGTGATTCAGCTTTGAGATACTTGAACAGGACAGGAGCACAGTGTGCTCTTGTGATCTGAAGTGCTTTTCTGCATTTTCAAAGTTCTAGCATTAACCATTGAGGAATTAAACTACAGGCGTTTTCAGTGAAATTCGCCTAATCAGGGTAAATATCCAATAGGCTCTAAACAAAAAACCCGTGATGGTGGATTGACCAAATTTGGGGAGCCATGAGGGGCACAAGAGAGAATCATTTTGTCAGAGTTTCATTGAAATACACAAAGAAACCTAGTACCCACAAGCTAAGAAACATGGAATTATTTCCAGTTGGCTAAAACGCTTTTCTGTGAGTTTGAAACTCTTTTGCTACCTAGTGATTCAGCTTTGAGATACTTGAACCAGGACAGAAGCACAGTGTGCTCTTGTGAACTAAAGTGTTGTTCTGCATTTTTAAAGTTCTAGCATTAACCATTTAAAAATTAAACTCACAGGCGTTTTCAGGCATTTTCGCCTAATCAGGGTAAACATCCAATAGACTGTAAACAAAACACCCTTGATGGTGGGATGACCAAACTTGGGGAGCCTTGAGGGGCACATGAGAGAATGATTTTTTCAGAGTTTCATTGAAATACACAAAGAAACCTAGTGCCCAGAAGCTAAGAAACATGGAATTATTTCCAGTTCGCTAAAAGGCTTTTCTGTGAGTTTGAAACTCTTTTGCTACCTAGTGATTCAGCTTTGAGATACTTGAACCAGGACAGAAGCACAGTGTGCTCTTGTGATCTGAAGTGCTTTTCTGCATTTTCAAAGTTCTAGCATTAACCATTGAGGAATTAAACTACAGGCGTTTTCAGTGAAATTCGCCTAATCAGGGTAAACATCCAATAGGCTCTAAACAAAAAACCCGTGATGGTGGATGACCAAATTTGGGGAGCCATGAGGGGCACAAGAGAGAATCATTTTGTCAGAGTTTCATTGAAATACACAAAGAAACCTAGTACCCAGAAGCTAAGAAACATGGAATTATTTCCAGTTGGCTAAATCGCTTTTCTGTGAGTTTGAAACTCTTTTGCTACCTAGTGATTCAGCTTTGAGATACTTGAACCAGGACAGAAGCACAGTGTGCTCTTGTGAACTAAAGTGTTTTTCTGCATTTTTAAAGTTCTAGCATTAACCATTGAGGAATTAAACTCACAGGCGTTTTCAGGCATTTTCGCCTAATCAGGGTAAACATCCAATAGACTGTAAACAAAAACACCCTTGATGGTGGGATGACCAAACTTGGGGAGCCATGAGGGGCACATGAGAGAATCATTTTTTCAGAGTTTCATTGAAATACACAAAGAAACCTAGTACCCAGAAGCTAAGAAACATGGAATTATTTCCAGTTCGCTAAAACGCTTTTCTGTGAGTTTGAAACTCTTTTGCTACCTAGTGATTCAGCTTTGAGATACTTGAACCAGGACAGAAGCACAGTGTGCTCTTGTGATCTGAAGTGCTTTTCTGCATTTTCAAAGTTCTAGCATTAACCATTGAGGAATTAAACTACAGGCGTTTTCAGTGAATTTTCGCCTAATCAGGGTAAACATCCAATAGGCTCTGTAAACAAAAAACCCGTGATGGTGGGATGACCAAATTTGGGGAGCCATGAGGGGCACATGAGAGAATCATTTTGTCAGAGTTTCATTGAAATACACAAAGAAACCTAGTACCCACAAGCTAAGAAACATGGAATTATTTCCAGTTGGCTAAAACGCTTTTCTGTGAGTTTGAAACTCTTTTGCTACCTAGTGATTCAGCTTTGAGATACTTGAACCAGGACAGAAGCACAGTGTGCTCTTGTGAACTGAAGTGCTTTTCTGCATTTTCAAAGTTCTAGCATTAACCATTGAAGAATTAAACTACAGGCGTTTTCAGTGAATTTTCGCCTAATCAGGGTAAACATCCAATAGGCTCTAAACAAAAAACCCGTGATGGTGGATTGACCAAATTTGGGGAGCCATGAGGGGCACAAGAGAGAATCATTTTGTCAGAGTTTCATTGAAATACACAAAGAAACCTAGTACCCAGAAGCTAAGAAACATGGAATTATTTCCAGTTCGCTAAAACGCTTTTCTGTGAGTTTGAAACTCTTTTGCTACCTAGTGATTCAGCTTTGAGATACTTGAACCAGGACAGAAGCACAGTGTGCTCTTGTGAACTAAAGTGTTTTTCTGCGTTTTTAAAGTTCTAGCATTAACCATTTAGGAATTAAACTCACAGGCGTTTTCAGGCATTTTCGCCTAATCAGGGTAAACATCCAATAGACTGTAAACAAAAAACCCTTGATGGTGGGATGACCAAACTTGGGGAGCCATGAGGGGCACAAGAGAGAATCATTTTGTCAGAGTTTCATTGAAATACACAAAGAAACCTAGTTACCCAGAAGCTAAGAAACATGGAATTATTTCCAGTTGGCTAAATCGCTTTTCTGTGAGTTTGAAACTCTTTTGCTACCTAGTGATTCAGCTTTGAGATACTTGAACCAGGAAAGATGCACAGTGTGCTCTTGTGATCTGAAGTGATTTTCTGCATTTTCAAAGTTCTAGCATTAACCATTGAGGAATTAAACTAACAGGCGTTTTCAGTGAAATTCGCCTAATCAGGGTAAACATCCAATAGGCTCTAAACAAAAAACCCGTGATGGTGGGATGACCAAATTTGGGGAGCCATGAGGGGCACAAGAGAGAATCATTTTGTCAGAGTTTCATTGAAATACACAAAGAAACCTAGTTCCCAGAAGCTAAGAAACATGGAATTATTTCCAGTTGGCTAAAACGCTTTTCTGTGAGTTTGAAACTCTTTTGCTACCTAGTGATTCAGCTTTGAGATACTTGAACCAGGAGAGAAGCACAGTGTGCTCTTGTGAACCAAAGTGTTGTTTTGCGTTTTTAAAGTTCTAGCATTAACCATTTAAAAATTAAACTCACAGGCGTTTTCAGGCACTTTCGCCTAATAAGGGTAAACATCCAATAGACTGTAAACAAAACACCCTTGATGGTGGGATGACCAAACTTGGGGAGCCTTGAGGGGCACATGTGAGAATGGTTTTTTCAGAGTTTCATTGAAATACACAAAAAAAAATAGTGCCCAGAAGCTAAGAAACATGGAATTATTTCCAGTTCGCTAAAACCCTTTTCTGTGAGTTTGAAACTCTTTTGCTACCTAGTTATTCAGCTTTGAGATACTTGAACTAGGACAGAAGCACAGTGTGCTCTTGTGATCTGAAGTGCTTTTCTGCATTTTCAAAGTTCTAGCATTAACCATTGAGGAATTAAACTACAGTCGTTTTCAGTGAAATTCGCCTAATCAGGGTAAATATCCAATAGTCTCTAAACAAAAAACCCGTATGGTGGATTGACCATATTTGGGGAGCCATGAGGGGCACAAGAGAGAATCATTTTGTCAGAGTTTCATTGAAATACACAAAGAAACCTAGTACCCAGAAGCTAAGAAACATAAAATTATTTCCAGTTGGCTAAATCGCTTTTCTGTGATTTTGAAACTTTTTTGCTACCTAGTGATTCAGCTTTGAGATACTTGAACCGGGACAGAAGCACAGTGTGCTCTTGTGAACTAAAGTGTTGTTTTGCATTTTTAAAGTTCTAGCATTAACCATTTAAAAATTAAACTCACAGGCGTTTTCAGGCATTTTCGCCTAATAAGGGTAAACATCCAATAGACTGTAAACAAAACACCCTTGATGGTGGGATGACCAAACTTGGGGAGCCTTGAGGGGCACATGTGAGAATGGTTTTTTCAGAGTTTCATTGAAATACACAAAGAAACCTAGTACCCAGAAGCTAAGAAACATGGAATTATTTCCAGTTCGCTAAAACCCTTTTCTGTGAGTTTGAAACTCTTTTGCTACCTAGTTATACAGCTTTGAGATACTTGAACTTGGACAGGAGCTCAGTGTGCTCTTGTGATCTGAAGTTCTTTTCTGCATTTTCAAAGTTCTAGCATTAACCATTGAGGAATTAAACTACAGGCGTTTTCAGTGAAATTCGCCTAATCAGGGTAAACATCCAATAGGCTCTAAACAAAAAACCCGTTATGGTGGATTGACCAAATTTGGGGAGCCATGAGGGGCACAGGAGAGAATCATTTTGTCAGAGTTTCATTGAAATACAAAAAGAAACCTAGTACCCACAAGCTACCAAACATGGAAGTATTTCCAGTTGGCTAAAACGCTTTTCTGTGAGTTTGAAACTCTTTTGCTACCTAGTGATTCAGTTTGGAGATACTTGAACCAGGACAGAAGCACAGTGTGGTCTTGTGAACTAAAGTGTTGTTCTGCGTTTTTAAAGTTCTAGCATTAACCATTTAAGAATTAAACTCACAGGCGTTTTCAGGTATTTTCGCCTAATCAGGGTAAACATCCAATTGACTGTAAACAAAACACCCTTGATGGTGGGATGACCAAACATGGGGAGCATTTAGGGGCACATGAGAGAATCATTTTTTCAGAGTTTCATTGAAATACACATAGAAACCTAGTGCCCAGAAGCTAAGAAACATGGAATTATTTCCAGTTCGCTAAAACGCTTTTCTGTGAGTTTGAAACTCTTTTCCTACCTAGAGATTCAGCTTTGAGATACTTGAACCAGGACAGAAGCACAGTGTGCTCTTGTGATCAGAAGTGCTTTTCTGCATTTCCAAAGTTCTAGCATTAACCATTGAGGAATTAAACTAACAGGCGTTTTCAGTGAAATTCGCCTAATCCGGGTAAACATCCAATAGGCTCTATTCAAAAAACCCGTGATGCTGGGATGACCAAATTTGGGGAGCCATGAGGGGCACAAGAGAGAATCATTTTGTCAGAGTTTCATTGCAATACACAAAGAAACCTAGTACCCAGATGCTAAGAAACATGGAATTATTTCCAGTTGGCTAAATCGCTTTTCTGTGAGTTTGAAACTCTTTTGCTACCTAGTGATTCACCTTTGAGATACTTGAACCAGGACAGGAGCACAGTGTGCTCTTGTGATCTGAAGTGCTTTTATGCATTTTCAAAGTTCTAGCATTAACCATTGAGGAATTAAACTACAGGCGTTTTCAGTGAAATTCGCCTAATCAGGGTAAACATCCAATAGGCTCTAAACAAAAAACCCGTGATGGTGGATTGACCAAATTTGGGGAGCCATGAGGGGCACAAGAGAGAATCATTTTGTCAGAGTTTCATTGAAATACAGAAAGAAACCTACTACCCACAAGCTTAGAAACATGGAATTATTTCCAGTTGGCTAAAACGCTTTTCTGTGAGTTTGAAACTCTTTTGCTACCTAGTGATTCAGCTTTGAGATACTTGAACCAGGAGAGAAGCACAGTGTGCTCTTGTGAACTAAAGTGCTGTTTTGCGTTTTTAAAGTTCTAGCATTAACCATTTAAGAATCAAACTCACAGGCGTTTTCAGGCATTTTCGCCTAATCAGGGTAAACATCCAATAGACTGTAAACAAAACACCCTTGATGGTGGGATGACCAAACTTGGGGAGCCTTGAGGGGCACATGAGAGTATGATTTTTTCAGAGTTTCATTGAAATACACAAAGAAACCTAGTGCCCAGAATCTAAGAAATATGGAATTATTACTAGTTCGCTAAAACACTTTTCTGTGAGTTTGAAACTCTTTTGCTACCTAGTTATTCAGCTTTGAGATACTTGAACTAGGACAGAAGCACAGTGTGCTCTTGTGATCTGAAGTGCTTTTCTGCATTTTCAAAGTTCTAGCATTAACCATTGAGGAATTAAACTACAGGCGTTTTCAGTGAAATTCACCTAATCAGGGTAAATATCCAATAGTCTCTAAACAAAAAACCCGTATGGTGGATTGACCATATTTGGGGAGCCATGAGGGGCACAAGAGAGAATCATTTTGTCAGAGTTTCATTGAAATACACAAAGAAACCTAGTACCCAGAAGCTAAGAAACATAAAATTATTTCCAGTTGGCTAAATCGCTTTTCTGTGATTTTGAAACTTTTTTGCTACCTAGTGATTCAGCTTTGAGATACTTGAACCAGGAAAGATGCACAGTGTGCTCTTGTGATCTGAAGTGATTTTCTGCATTTTCAAAGTTCTAGCATTAACCATTGAGGAATTAAACTAACAGGCGTTTTCAGTGAAATTCGCCTAATCAGGGTAAACATCCAATAGGCTCTAAACAAAAAACCCGTGATGGTGGGATGACCAAATTTGGGGAGCCATGAGGGGCACAAGAGAGAATCATTTTGTCAGAGTTTCATTGAAATACACAAAGAAACCTAGTTCCCAGAAGCTAAGAAACATGGAATTATTTCCAGTTGGCTAAAACGCTTTTCTGTGAGTTTGAAACTCTTTTGCTACCTAGTGATTCAGCTTTGAGATACTTGAACCAGGAGAGAAGCACAGTGTGCTCTTGTGAACCAAAGTGTTGTTTTGCGTTTTTAAAGTTCTAGCATTAACCATTTAAAAATTAAACTCACAGGCGTTTTCAGGCACTTTCGCCTAATAAGGGTAAACATCCAATAGACTGTAAACAAAACACCCTTGATGGTGGGATGACCAAACTTGGGGAGCCTTGAGGGGCACATGTGAGAATGGTTTTTTCAGAGTTTCATTGAAATACACAAAAAAAACCTAGTGCCCAGAAGCTAAGAAACATGGAATTATTTCCAGTTCGCTAAAACCCTTTTCTGTGAGTTTGAAACTCTTTTGCTACCTAGTTATTCAGCTTTGAGATACTTGAACTAGGACAGAAGCACAGTGTGCTCTTGTGATCTGAAGTGCTTTTCTGCATTTTCAAAGTTCTAGCATTAACCATTGAGGAATTAAACTACAGTCGTTTTCAGTGAAATTCGCCTAATCAGGGTAAATATCCAATAGTCTCTAAACAAAAAACCCGTATGGTGGATTGACCATATTTGGGGAGCCATGAGGGGCACAAGAGAGAATCATTTTGTCAGAGTTTCATTGAAATACACAAAGAAACCTAGTACCCAGAAGCTAAGAAACATAAAATTATTTCCAGTTGGCTAAATCGCTTTTCTGTGATTTTGAAACTTTTTTGCTACCTAGTGATTCAGCTTTGAGATACTTGAACCGGGACAGAAGCACAGTGTGCTCTTGTGAACTAAAGTGTTGTTTTGCATTTTTAAAGTTCTAGCATTAACCATTTAAAAATTAAACTCACAGGCGTTTTCAGGCATTTTCGCCTAATAAGGGTAAACATCCAATAGACTGTAAACAAAACACCCTTGATGGTGGGATGACCAAACTTGGGGAGCCTTGAGGGGCACATGTGAGAATGGTTTTTTCAGAGTTTCATTGAAATACACAAAGAAACCTAGTACCCAGAAGCTAAGAAACATGGAATTATTTCCAGTTCGCTAAAACCCTTTTCTGTGAGTTTGAAACTCTTTTGCTACCTAGTTATACAGCTTTGAGATACTTGAACTTGGACAGGAGCTCAGTGTGCTCTTGTGATCTGAAGTTCTTTTCTGCATTTTCAAAGTTCTAGCATTAACCATTGAGGAATTAAACTACAGGCGTTTTCAGTGAAATTCGCCTAATCAGGGTAAACATCCAATAGGCTCTAAACAAAAAACCCGTGATGGTGGATTGACCAAATTTGGGGAGCCATGAGGGGCACAGGAGAGAATCATTTTGTCAGAGTTTCATTGAAATACAAAAAGAAACCTAGTACCCACAAGCTACCAAACATGGAAGTATTTCCAGTTGGCTAAAACGCTTTTCTGTGAGTTTGAAACTCTTTTGCTACCTAGTGATTCAGTTTGAGATACTTGAACCAGGACAGAAGCACAGTGTGGTCTTGTGAACTAAAGTGTTGTTTTGCGTTTTTAAAGTTCTAGCATTAACCATTTAAGAATTAAACTCACAGGCGTTTTCAGGTATTTTCGCCTAATCAGGGTAAACATCCAATAGACTGTAAACAAAACACCCTTGATGGTGGGATGACCAAACTTGGGGAGCATTTAGGGGCACATGAGAGAATCATTTTTTCAGAGTTTCATTGAAATACACATAGAAACCTAGTGCCCAGAAGCTAAGAAAAACATGGAATTATTTCCAGTTCGCTAAAACGCTTTTCTGTGAGTTTGAAACTCTTTTCCTACCTAGAGATTCAGCTTTGAGATACTTGAACCAGGACAGAAGCACAGTGTGCTCTTGTGATCAGAAGTGCTTTTCTGCATTTCCAAAGTTCTAGCATTAACCATTGAGGAATTAAACTAACAGGCGTTTTCAGTGAAATTCGCCTAATCAGGGTAAACATCCAATAGGCTCTAAACAAAAAACCCGTGATGCTGGGATGACCAAATTTGGGGAGCCATGAGGGGCACAAGAGAGAATCATTTTGTCAGAGTTTCATTGAAATACACAAAGAAACCTAGTACCCAGATGCTAAGAAACATGGAATTATTTCCAGTTGGCTAAATCGCTTTTCTGTGAGTTTGAAACTCTTTTGCTACCTAGTGATTCAGCTTTGAGATACTTGAACCAGGACAGGAGCACAGTGTGCTCTTGTGATCTGAAGTGCTTTTCTGCATTTTCAAAGTTCTAGCATTAACCATTGAGGAATTAAACTACAGGCGTTTTCAGTGAAATTCGCCTAATCAGGGTAAACATCCAATAGGCTCTAAACAAAAAAACCCGTGATGGTGGATTGACCAAATTTGGGGAGCCATGAGGGGCACAAGAGAGAATCATTTTGTCAGAGTTTCATTGAAATACAGAAAGAAACCTAGTACCCACAAGCTTAGAAACATGGAATTATTTCCAGTTGGCTAAAACGCTTTTCTGTGAGTTTGAAACTCTTTTGCTACCTAGTGATTCAGCTTTGAGATACTTGAACCAGGAGAGAAGCACAGTGTGCTCTTGTGAACTAAAGTGCTGTTTCTGCGTTTTTAAAGTTCTAGCATTAACCATTTAAGAATTAAACTCACAGGCGTTTTCAGGCATTTTCGCCTAATCAGGGTAAACATCCAATAGACTGTAAACAAAACACCCTTGATGGTGGGATGACCAAACTTGGGGAGCCTTGAGGGGCACATGAGAGAATCATTTTTTCAGAGTTTCATTGAAATACACAAAGAAACCTAGTGCCCAGAAGCTAAGAAACATGGAATTATTTCCAGTTCGCTAAAACGCTTTTCTGTGAGTTTGAAACTCTTTTGCTACCTAGTTATTCAGCTTTGAGATACTTGAACTAGGACAGAAGCACAGTGTGCTCTTGTGATCTGAAGTGCTTTTCTGCATTTTCAAAGTTCTAGCATTAACCATTGAGGAATTAAACTACAGGCGTTTTCAGTGAAATTCGCCTAATCAGGGTAAATATCCAATAGTCTCTAAACAAAAAACCCGTGATGGTGGATTGACCATATTTGGGGAGCCATGAGGGGCACAAGAGAGAATCATTTTGTCAGAGTTTCATTGAAATACACAAAGAAACCTAGTACCCAGAAGCTAAGAAACATAAAATTATTTCCAGTTGGCTAAATCGCTTTTCTGTGATTTTGAAACTTTTTTGCTACCTAGTGATTCAGCTTTGAGATACTTGAACCAGGACAGATGCACAGTGTGCTCTTGTGATCTGAAGTGATTTTCTGCATTTTCAAAGTTCTAGCATTAACCATTGAGGAATTAAACTACAGGCGTTTTCAGTGAAATTCGCCTAATCAGGGTAAACATCCAATAGGCTCTAAACAAAAAACCCGTGATGGTGGGATTGACCAAATTTGGGGAGCCATGAGGGGCACAAGAGAGAATCATTTTGTCAGAGTTTCATTGAAATACACAAAGAAACCTAGTACCCACAAGCTAAGAAACATGGAATTATTTCCAGTTGGCTAAAACGCTTTTCTGTGAGTTTGAAACTCTTTTGCTACCTAGTGATTCAGCTTTGAGATACTTGAACCAGGAGAGAAGCACAGTGTGCTCTTGTGAACTAAAGTGTTGTTTTGCGTTTTTAAAGTTCTAGCATTAACCATTTAAAAATTAAACTCACAGGCGTTTTCAGGCATTTTCGCCTAATCAGGGTAAACATCCAATAGACTGTAAACAAAACACCCTTGATGGTGGGATGACCAAACTTGGGGAGCCTTGAGGGGCACATGAGAGAATGGTTTTTTCAGAGTTTCATTGAAATACACAAAGAAACCTAGTGCCCAGAAGCTAAGAAACATGGAATTATTTCCAGTTCGCTAAAACCCTTTTCTGTGAGTTTGAAACTCTTTTGCTACCTAGTGATTCAGCTTTGAGATACTTGAACTAGGACAGAAGCACAGTGTGCTCTTGTGATCTGAAGTGCTTTTCTGCATTTTCAAAGTTCTAGCATTAACCATTGAGGAATTAAACTACAGGCGTTTTCAGTGAAATTCGCCTAATCAGGGTAAACATCCAATAGTCTCTAAACAAAAAACCCGTGATGGTGGATTGACCATATTTGGGGAGCCATGAGGGGCACAAGAGAGAATCATTTTGTCAGAGTTTCATTGAAATACACAAAGAAACCTAGTACCCAGAAGCTAAGAAACATGGAATTATTTCCAGTTGGCTAAAATCGCTTTTCTGTGATTTTGAAACTTTTTTGCTACCTAGTGATTCAGCTTTGAGATACTTGAACCAGGACAGAAGCACAGTGTGCTCTTGTGAACTAAAGTGTTGTTCTGCATTTTTAAAGTTCTAGCATTAACCATTTAAGAATTAAACTCACAGGCGTTTTCAGGCATTTTCGCCTAATCAGGGTAAACATCCAATAGACTGTAAACAAAACACCCTTGATGGTGGGATGACCAAACTTGGGGAGCCTTGAGGGGCACATGTGAGAATCATTTTTTCAGAGTTTCATTGAAATACACAAAGAAACCTAGTACCCAGAAGCTAAGAAACATGGAATTATTTCCAGTTCGCTAAAACGCTTTTCTGTGAGTTTGAAACTCTTTTGCTACCTAGTGATTCAGCTTTGAGATACTTGAACCAGGACAGGAGCACAGTGTGCTCTTGTGATCTGAAGTGCTTTTCTGCATTTTCAAAGTTCTAGCATTAACCATTGAGGAATTAAACTACAGGCGTTTTCAGTGAAATTCGCCTAATCAGGGTAAACATCCAATAGGCTCTAAACAAAAAACCCGTGATGGTGGATTGACCAAATTTGGGGAGCCATGAGGGGCACAAGAGAGAATCATTTTGTCAGAGTTTCATTGAAATACAAAAGAAACCTAGTACCCACAAGCTAGAAACATGGAATTATTTCCAGTTGGCTAAAACGCTTTTCTGTGAGTTTGAAACTCTTTTGCTACCTAGTGATTCAGCTTTGAGATACTTGAACCAGGACAGAAGCACAGTGTGCTCTTGTGAACTAAAGTGTTGTTCTGCGTTTTTAAAGTTCTAGCATTAACCATTTAAGAATTAAACTCACAGGCGTTTTCAGGTATTTTCGCCTAATCAGGGTAAACATCCAATAGACTGTAAACAAAACACCCTTGATGGTGGGATGACCAAACTTGGGGAGCATTGAGGGGCACATGAGAGAATCATTTTTTCAGAGTTTCATTGAAATACACAAAGAAACCTAGTGCCCAGAAGCTAAGAAACATGGAATTATTTCCAGTTCGCTAAAACGCTTTTCTGTGAGTTTGAAACTCTTTTGCTACCTAGTGATTCAGCTTTGAGATACTTGAACCAGGACAGAAGCACAGTGTGCTCTTGTGATCTGAAGTGCTTTTCTGCATTTTCAAAGTTCTAGCATTAACCATTGAGGAATTAAACTAACAGGCGTTTTCAGTGAAATTCGCCTAATCAGGGTAAACATCCAATAGGCTCTAAACAAAAAACCCGTGATGGTGGGATGACCAAATTTGGGGAGCCATGAGGGGCACAAGAGAGAATCATTTTGTCAGAGTTTCATTGAAATACACAAAGAAACCTAGTACCCAGAAGCTAAGAAACATGGAATTATTTCCAGTTGGCTAAATCGCTTTTCTGTGAGTTTGAAACTCTTTTGCTACCTAGTGATTCAGCTTTGAGATACTTGAACCAGGACAGGAGCACAGTGTGCTCTTGTGATCTGAAGTGCTTTTCTGCATTTTCAAAGTTCTAGCATTAACCATTGAGGAATTAAACTACAGGCGTTTTCAGTGAAATTCGCCTAATCAGGGTAAACATCCAATAGGCTCTAAACAAAAAAACCCGTGATGGTGGATTGACCAAATTTGGGGAGCCATGAGGGGCACAAGAGAGAATCATTTTGTCAGAGTTTCATTGAAATACACAAAGAAACCTACTACCCACAAGCTTAGAAACATGGAATTATTTCCAGTTGGCTAAAACGCTTTTCTGTGAGTTTGAAACTCTTTTGCTACCTAGTGATTCAGCTTTGAGATACTTGAACCAGGAGAGAAGCACAGTGTGCTCTTGTGAACTAAAGTGTTGTTTTGCGTTTTTAAAGTTCTAGCATTAACCATTTAAGAATTAAACTCACAGGCGTTTTCAGGCATTTTCGCCTAATCAGGGTAAACATCCAATAGACTGTAAACAAAACACCCTTGATGGTGGGATGACCAAACTTGGGGAGCCTTGAGGGGCACATGAGAGAATCATTTTTTCAGAGTTTCATTGAAATACACAAAGAAACCTAGTGCCCAGAAGCTAAGAAACATGGAATTATTTCCAGTTCGCTAAAACCCTTTTCTGTGAGTTTGAAACTCTTTTGCTACCTAGTTATTCAGCTTTGAGATACTTGAACTAGGACAGAAGCACAGTGTGCTCTTGTGATCTGAAGTGCTTTTCTGCATTTTCAAAGTTCTAGCATTAACCATTGAGGAATTAAACTACAGGCGTTTTCAGTGAAATTCGCCTAATCAGGGTAAATATCCAATAGTCTCTAAACAAAAAACCCGTATGGTGGATTGACCATATTTGGGGAGCCATGAGGGGCACAAGAGAGAATCATTTTGTCAGAGTTTCATTGAAATACACAAAGAAACCTAGTACCCAGAAGCTAAGAAACATAAAATTATTTCCAGTTGGCTAAATCGCTTTTCTGTGATTTTGAAACTTTTTTGCTACCTAGTGATTCAGCTTTGAGATACTTGAACCAGGACAGAAGCACAGTGTGCTCTTGTGAACTAAAGTGTTGTTTTGCATTTTTAAAGTTCTAGCATTAACCATTTAAAAATTAAACTCACAGGCGTTTTCAGGCATTTTCGCCTAATCAGGGTAAACATCCAATAGACTGTAAACAAAACACCCTTGATGGTGGGATGACCAAACTTGGGGAGCCTTGAGGGGCACATGAGAGAATCATTTTTTCAGAGTTTCATTGAAATACACAAAGAAACCTAGTACCCAGAAGCTAAGAAACATGGAATTATTTCCAGTTCGCTAAAACCCTTTTCTGTGAGTTTGAAACTCTTTTGCTACCTAGTGATTCAGCTTTGAGATACTTGAACCAGGACAGGAGCACAGTGTGCTCTTGTGATCTGAAGTTCTTTTCTGCATTTTCAAAGTTCTAGCATTAACCATTGAGGAATTAAACTACAGGCGTTTTCAGTGAAATTCGCCTAATCAGGGTAAACATCCAATAGGCTCTAAACAAAAAACCCGTGATGGTGGATTGACCAAATTTGGGGAGCCATGAGGGGCACAGGAGAGAATCATTTTGTCAGAGTTTCATTGAAATACAAAAAGAAACCTAGTACCCCACAAGCTAAAACATGGAAATTATTTCCAGTTGGCTAAAACGCTTTTCTGTGAGTTTGAAACTCTTTTGCTACCTAGTGATTCAGCTTTGAGATACTTGAACCAGGACAGAAGCACAGTGTGCTCTTGTGAACTAAAGTGTTGTTCTGCGTTTTTAAAGTTCTAGCATTAACCATTTAAGAATTAAACTCACAGGCGTTTTCAGGTATTTTCGCCTAATCAGGGTAAACATCCAATAGACTGTAAACAAAACACCCTTGATGGTGGGATGACCAAACTTGGGGAGCATTTGAGGGGCACATGAGAGAATCATTTTTTCAGAGTTTCATTGAAATACACATAGAAACCTAGTGCCCAGAAGCTAAGAAACATGGAATTATTTCCAGTTCGCTAAAACGCTTTTCTGTGAGTTTGAAACTCTTTTCCTACCTAGTGATTCAGCTTTGAGATACTTGAACAGGACAGAAGCACAGTGTGCTCTTGTGATCAGAAGTGCTTTTCTGCATTTTCCAAAGTTCTAGCATTAACCATTGAGGAATTAAACTAACAGGCGTTTTCAGTGAAATTCGCCTAATCAGGGTAAACATCCAATAGGCTCTATTCAAAAAACCCGTGATGGTGGGATGACCAAATTTGGGGAGCCATGAGGGGCACAAGAGAGAATCATTTTGTCAGAGTTTCATTGAAATACACAAAGAAACCTAGTACCCAGATGCTAAGAAACATGGAATTATTTCCAGTTGGCTAAATCGCTTTTCTGTGAGTTTGAAACTCTTTTGCTACCTAGTGATTCAGCTTTGAGATACTTGAACCAGGACAGGAGCACAGTGTGCTCTTGTGATCTGAAGTGTTTTTCTGCATTTTCAAAGTTCTAGCATTAACCATTGAGGAATTAAACTACAGGCGTTTTCAGTGAAATTCGCCTAATCAGGGTAAACATCCAATAGGCTCTAAACAAAAAAACCCGTGATGGTGGATTGACCAAATTTGGGGAGCCATGAGGGGCACAAGAGAGAATCATTTTGTCAGAGTTTCATTGAAATACAGAAAGAAACCTAGTACCCACAAGCTAAGAAACATGGAATTATTTCCAGTTGGCTAAAACGCTTTTCTGTGAGTTTGAAACTCTTTTGCTACCTAGTGATTCAGCTTTGAGATACTTGAACCAGGAGAGAAGCACAGTGTGCTCTTGTGAACTAAAGTGCTTGTTTTGCGTTTTTAAAGTTCTAGCATTAACCATTTAAGAATTAAACTCACAGGCGTTTTCAGGCATTTTCGCCTAATCAGGGTAAACATCCAATAGACTGTAAACAAAACACCCTTGATGGTGGGATGACCAAACTTGGGGAGCCTTGAGGGGCACATGAGAGAATCATTTTTTCAGAGTTTCATTGAAATACACAAAGAAACCTAGTGCCCAGAAGCTAAGAAACATGGAATTATTTCCAGTTCGCTAAAACACTTTTCTGTGAGTTTGAAACTCTTTTGCTACCTAGTGATTCAGCTTTGAGATACTTGAACCAGGACAGAAGCACAGTGTGCTCTTGTGATCTGAAGTGCTTTTCTGCATTTTCAAAGTTCTAGCATTAACCATTGAGGAATTAAACTACAGGCGTTTTCAGTGAAATTCGCCTAATCAGGGTAAATATCCAATAGTCTCTAAACAAAAAACCCGTGATGGTGGATTGACCAAATTTGGGGAGCCATGAGGGGCACAAGAGAGAATCATTTTGTCAGAGTTTCATTGAAATACACAAAGAAACCTAGTACCCAGAAGCTAAGAAACATGGAATTATTTCCAGTTGGCTAAATCGCTTTTCTGTGATTTTGAAACTTTTTTGCTACCTAGTGATTCAGCTTTGAGATACTTGAACCAGGACAGAAGCACAGTGTGCTCTTGTGAACTAAAGTGTTGTTTTGCATTTTTAAAGTTCTAGCATTAACCATTTAAAAATTAAACTCACAGGCGTTTTCAGGCATTTTCGCCTAATCAGGGTAAACATCCAATAGACTGTAAACAAAACACCCTTGATGGTGGGATGACCAAACTTGGGGAGCCTTGAGGGGCACATGTGAGAATCATTTTTTCAGAGTTTCATTGAAATACACAAAGAAAAACCTAGTACCCAGAAGCTAAGAAACATGGAATTATTTCCAGTTCGCTAAAACCCTTTTCTGTGAGTTTGAAACTCTTTTGCTACCTAGTTATTCAGCTTTGAGATACTTGAACCAGGACAGGAGCACAGTGTGCTCTTGTGATCTGAAGTGCTTTTCTGCATTTTCAAAGTTCTAGCATTAACCATTGAGGAATTAAACTACAGGCGTTTTCAGTGAAATTCGCCTAATCAGGGTAAACATCCAATAGGCTCTAAACAAAAAACCCGTGATGGTGGATTGACCAAATTTGGGGAGCCATGAGGGGCACAAGAGAGAATCATTTTGTCAGAGTTTCATTGAAATACAAAAAAGAAACCTAGTACCCACAAGCTAAGAAACATGGAATTATTTCCAGTTGGCTAAAACGCTTTTCTGTGAGTTTGAAACTCTTTTGCTACCTAGTGATTCAGCTTTGAGATACTTGAACCAGGACAGAAGCACAGTGTGCTCTTGTGAACTAAAGTGTTGTTTCTGCGTTTTTAAAGTTCTAGCATTAACCATTTAAGAATTAAACTCACAGGCGTTTTCAGGTATTTTCGCCTAATCAGGGTAAACATCCAATAGACTGTAAACAAAACACCCTTGATGGTGGGATGACCAAACTTGGGGAGCCATGAGGGGCACATGAGAGAATCATTTTTTCAGAGTTTCATTGAAATACACAAAGAAACCTAGTGCCCAGAAGCTAAGAAACATGGAATTATTTCCAGTTCGCTAAAACGCTTTTCTGTGAGTTTGAAACTCTTTTCCTACCTAGAGATTCAGCTTTGAGATACTTGAACCAGGACAGAAGCACAGTGTGTGCTCTTGTGATCAGAAGTGCTTTTCTGCATTTTCAAAGTTCTAGCATTAACCATTGAGGAATTAAACTAACAGGCGTTTTCAGTGAAATTCGCCTAATCAGGGTAAACATCCAATAGGCTCTATTCAAAAAACCCGTGATGCTGGGATGACCAAATTTGGGGAGCCATGAGGGGCACAAGAGAGAATCATTTTGTCAGAGTTTCATTGAAATACACAAAGAAACCTAGTACCCAGATGCTAAGAAACATGGAATTATTTCCAGTTGGCTAAATCGCTTTTCTGTGAGTTTGAAACTCTTTTGCTACCTAGTGATTCACCTTTGAGATACTTGAACCAGGACAGGAGCACAGTGTGCTCTTGTGATCTGAAGTGCTTTTATGCATTTTCAAAGTTCTAGCATTAACCATTGAGGAATTAAACTACAGGCGTTTTCAGTGAAATTCGCCTAATCAGGGTAAACATCCAATAGGCTCTAAACAAAAAACCCGTGATGGTGGATTGACCAAATTTGGGGAGCCATGAGGGGCACAAGAGAGAATCATTTTGTCAGAGTTTCATTGAAATACACAAAGAAACCTACTACCCACAAGCTTAGAAACATGGAATTATTTCCAGTTGGCTAAAACGCTTTTCTGTGAGTTTGAAACTCTTTTGCTACCTAGTGATTCAGCTTTGAGATACTTGAACCAGGAGAGAAGCACAGTGTGCTCTTGTGAACTAAAGTGCTGTTTTGCGTTTTTAAAGTTCTAGCATTAACCATTTAAGAATTAAACTCACAGGCGTTTTCAGGCATTTTCGCCTAATCAGGGTAAACATCCAATAGACTGTAAACAAAACACCCTTGATGGTGGGATGACCAAACTTGGGGAGCCTTGAGGGGCACATGAGAGAATGATTTTTTCAGAGTTTCATTGAAATACACAAAGAAACCTAGTGCCCAGAATCTAAGAAACATGGAATTATTACTAGTTCGCTAAAACACTTTTCTGTGAGTTTGAAACTCTTTTGCTACCTAGTTATTCAGCTTTGAGATACTTGAACTAGGACAGAAGCACAGTGTGCTCTTGTGATCTGAAGTGCTTTTCTGCATTTTCAAAGTTCTAGCATTAACCATTGAGGAATTAAACTACAGGCGTTTTCAGTGAAATTCTAATCAGGGTAAATATCCAATAGTCCTAATCAGGGTAAATATCCAATAGTCTCTCTAAACAAAAAACCCGTATGGTGGATTGACCATTTTGGGGAGCCATGAGGGGCACAAGAGAGAATCATTTTGTCAGAGTTTCATTGAAATACACAAAGAAACCTAGTAGGCCCAAAAAGCTGGGGAGCCAAGCACAAGAAACATCAAAATTATTTCCAGTTGGCTAAATCGCTTTTCTGTGATTTTGAAACTTTTTGGTACCTAGTGATTCAGCTTTGAGATACTTGAACCAGGACAGAAGCACAGTGTGGTCTTGTGAACTAAAGTGTTGTTCTGCGTTTTTAAAGTTCTAGCATTGACCATTTAAGAATTAAAAACTCACAGGCGTTTTCAGGCATTTTCGCCTAATCAGGGTAAACATCCAATAGTCTGTAAACAAAACACCCTTGATGGTGGGATGACCAAACTTGGGGAGCCTTGAGGGGCACATGAGAGAATCATTTTTTCAGAGTTTCATTGAAATAAACAAAGAAACTTAGAACTGCGGAAAAGGGAGCAGTCCAATTAAAGGAATTCTGAACCACTGTGAAAGGACAGGATATGTGGGATAAATAAGAATAGTTCAATTTGATTGTTGCCTAATATATTTAAAGACAGCAGAGAAAAGAAGCTGAATTGGATAGAGACTAAAATTACTAGAAAGTTCCCGAATGAAGAAGGAATAATTACCAGAGGGTAGGAATTACAAGGTTTTACATCCGCTTGAATACTATAGGGAAGCACACAAACTTGACTTCAAAATGTCAAAAACCCTAACTGGGGAATTCTGGTACTAGTAGGAAGTATTAGTGAAGGAATTAGTTTGGAAAGAAGAAAGTGATAAGGTTTTTGTATTTAACTCTTTTATGGATGAATCGATGGGATGGTGAAAATATGCAGGGTACACACAGCTGTCTGGAGAAATGATGACTAGAAGAAATTGAAGAATCTTTTGTTTTACTTTGTTATTTATTTTTAGAGTTCAAGCTTTAGTAAAGACCAAGATTGCCAAGGAAGAAAGTAGGGTAAGAGGTCAAGCCAGGACTGTGAGCAACACCACTGGTGTTCAGAGAACAGGATCCAGTCTGAAGAGGATAAGTGATTTTAGAGATAGAAACACCCTGGAAACATGTTTTCTAGCCAAAGAAGGGAAAATATTTTGAATCTTTATTTTTAAATAATTGTAGACTTACAGAAAAAAAAAAATGTAAGAATAAAACAAATTCAATAGTCTTCATACCAAGATTCGTTATTAGCATTTTATTATATTTGCTTTGCCATCCTAATATTTTAGAAATCACTTAAGAGTTAAGTTGCAGGCCAGGCATGGTGGCACACTCCTGTAATCCCAAAAGCTCAGAAGGCCGAAGCAGGAGGATCAAGATTTGAAAACCAGTCTTAGCAATTTAGCAAGGTGCTAAGCAACTCAGTGAGACCCTGTCTCTAATAAAATACAAATTAGGGCTGGAGATGTGGCTCAGTGGTTGAGTGCTCCTGAGTTCAATCCCCAGTACCCTAAAAAAATAGGAAAAAAAGAGTAAGTTGCAGATATCATAATCATTTGACCTCAAATACTTTACATGTTTCCTAAGAAGATCATTCTCTTGCATGTCAACAGAATAATTACTAAACTCAGGACATTTGACATTAGTATGTTGTTGTATAAGGTGAATATGCAATTTCTATTC
>JAKELJ010000168.1:0-59201 GCA_025594165.1 Tamias sibiricus | reverse complement strand
AAAAAATCTGCTGGCTTAAAATACAGTTGTGTAAAACATGTGGTCACATATTGTGTATAAAAACAGAAACGTGCATGAAAGTAGAAACATGCATAGTGCATGGAGACAGGTGTAGGGGTATAGGTTTCTTTCAATTCACAGGCAAATGTCATCCTTTTATGTTTTATGAGGAAAAAAAAGATGAAAAAGCATGCAATAGTCAGCGGAAGCCCACAATCTTCGACTTTTTCGAGTTGCTTTTGAGAATTTCTTGCCCCCATTGAGTTCATAAGATATGAAATCAAACCAGGCTAGTATCCCTTCTGGCCTTGATCCAAGACCAGGTCAATGACCACATAGATGGGTGAGTAGTTGGTTGGAAAAGACCTGCTCCCGGGTCAGGAGTTCTCCTCAGTAGACTTTTTCATTCAAGGGTTCATCCTCAGATGCTCAGGTTACCATAAGCCCAAAAGAGGAATTAGGCCACACCTGCATGGACATGATTCCTGGAGATTGAAGTTCCACCAAGTCCCGGTTTTAATGAAATGAGAGTGCATTCAGGCCCCAGAGTGGTCCCTCAATTCGATGTGAAAGGGGTTCAGCGATGGAATTTGAGGTAAAGAGGTCCTCAGAGGGAGGACAGTGTGGCCAACATGCAAGATCCTGTGATCCAAATTGACAAATGGAGAAGTTTTGGAAATTTCCAATCCCAATTCCAAACTCAGAAGGCATCTTGGAGAGCTGGGTCACTCAGAGGTCAAAAGACCAGCAAGCCATGTTTCCTGAGGCCTTTGTCTCTGGGTGGTGTTTTTTTCTCACACGAAGGGCGGGGGAAGAGGCCTAGCTTGAGCGCTTTGGGCCATCTATGTAATGCTAGTGCCATCTCGCGGAAAGCTCTTGAATGCGTGTGCGCCATTCAGGCCTGTATACGAGTAGTGTGAGTGGTTGTGGAGGATGTCATGATTTTCAAATGAGTTGCAAGATGCCTAGGCTGCCCTCTGGACCGCCCGGGCTTTTCCCATGGCCCTGAGGGAGGACTGAATACTGGTGATTCCTCAGCATCAAACCTGTACTGTGAGGCCCAGAGCAGACCAGGAGCGACAGAAGGTGCTTCCACATGAAGTCCTGGGGCTGGGCCTCGGTGCCCAGCTCCCTGTACATGACCTGAGGGCATCTCTATAAGGGATAACAAAGGTGATTTTAAAAACTTTGTTTTGGTCCAGTTTCCTTGCTGAAAGATGCAACAATGCTTTCTTTGATGTCACCAAGCTGTAGTGCTCTCAGCCACTCAGGGTCCAAGGGTAACCGAAAAAAACAGAAGACTTGTAGGTGGCACAGAGCAGCATCAGCATCTGTGTCCAAGCCCCAAGAACAGCATACATGACCCAGGGTCCAAACACCATTTGGAAACCTGTTTTTTTCGTCGAGCTGGTTACGAGATACATTACCATGTATCCCCATTATCGTGAAGTGGGCCAAATCTATGCAATTGTTAACAACAGTAGAGGTGAAAATCTGTAGGACTTTGAAGTTGGCACTGGTTTCTTTTCTTTTCTTTCTTTTTTTTTTTTTTGATTTTGCGTGTCTATCTATGAGTTTTCCATTTAATGTGTTGATGTGAAGTCACTCAGGACATTGCCCGTCGATTTTAATTAAAAAAATCAATAAGAAACGAAAAACCACTAAAGAAATACGTCTGTGAAGGACAATAAAAATAAAAAAGTAAAAAAATCTGCTGGCTTAAAATACAGTTGTGTAAAACATGTGGTCACATATTGTGTATAAAAACAGAAACGTGCATGAAAGTAGAAACATGCATAGTGCATGGAGACAGGTGTAGGGGTATAGGTTTCTTTCAATTCACAGGCAAATGTCATCCTTTTATGTTTTATGAGGAAAAAAAAGATGAAAAAGCATGCAATAGTCAGCGGAAGCCCACAATCTTCGACTTTTTCGAGTTGCTTTTGAGAATTTCTTGCCCCCATTGAGTTCATAAGATATGAAATCAAACCAGGCTAGTATCCCTTCTGGCCTTGATCCAAGACCAGGTCAATGACCACATAGATGGGTGAGTAGTTGGTTGGAAAAGACCTGCTCCCGGGTCAGGAGTTCTCCTCAGTAGACTTTTTCATTCAAGGGTTCATCCTCAGATGCTCAGGTTACCATAAGCCCAAAAGAGGAATTAGGCCACACCTGCATGGACATGATTCCTGGAGATTGAAGTTCCACCAAGTCCCGGTTTTAATGAAATGAGAGTGCATTCAGGCCCCAGAGTGGTCCCTCAATTCGATGTGAAAGGGGTTCAGCGATGGAATTTGAGGTAAAGAGGTCCTCAGAGGGAGGACAGTGTGGCCAACATGCAAGATCCTGTGATCCAAATTGACAAATGGAGAAGTTTTGGAAATTTCCAATCCCAATTCCAAACTCAGAAGGCATCTTGGAGAGCTGGGTCACTCAGAGGTCAAAAGACCAGCAAGCCATGTTTCCTGAGGCCTTTGTCTCTGGGTGGTGTTTTTTCTCACACGAAGGGCGGGGGAAGAGGCC
The DNA here is from genome assembly GCA_025594165.1 of Tamias sibiricus. Lineage (NCBI taxonomy): Eukaryota > Metazoa > Chordata > Mammalia > Rodentia > Sciuridae > Tamias > Tamias sibiricus. The sequence goes on along the minus strand of JAKELJ010000168.1, from coordinate 56,678 downwards.
TAGCTTGAGCGCTTTGGCCATCTATGTAATGCTAGTGCCATCTCGCGGAAAGCTCTTGAATGCGTGTGCGCCATTCAGGCCTGTATACGAGTAGTGTGAGTGGTTGTGGAGGATGTCATGATTTTCAAATGAGTTGCAAGATGCCTAGGCTGCCCTCTGGACCGCCCGGGCTTTTCCCATGGCCCTGAGGGAGGACTGAATACTGGTGATTCCTCAGCATCAAACCTGTACTGTGAGGCCCAGAGCAGACCAGGAGCGACAGAAGGTGCTTCCACATGAAGTCCTGGGGCTGGGCCTCGGTGCCCAGCTCCCTGTACATGACCTGAGGGCATCTCTATAAGGGATAACAAAGGTGATTTTAAAAACTTTGTTTTGGTCCAGTTTCCTTGCTGAAAGATGCAACAATGCTTTCTTTGATGTCACCAAGCTGTAGTGCTCTCAGCCACTCAGGGTCCAAGGGTAACCGAAAAAAAACAGAAGACTTGTAGGTGGCACAGAGCAGCATCAGCATCTGTGTCCAAGCCCCAAGAACAGCATACATGACCCAGGGTCCAAACACCATTTGGAAACCTGTTTTTTTTTTTCGTCGAGCTGGTTACGAGATACATTACCATGTATCCCCATTATCGTGAAGTGGGCCAAATCTATGCAATTGTTAACAACAGTAGAGGTGAAAATCTGTAGGACTTTGAAGTTGGCACTGGTTTCTTTTCTTTTCTTTCTTTTTTTTTTTTTTTAATTTTGCGTGTCTATCTATGAGTTTTCCATTTAATGTGTTGATGTGAAGTCACTCAGGACATTGCCCGTCGATTTTAATTAAAAAAATCAATAAGAAACGAAAAACCACTAAAGAAATACGTCTGTGAAGGACAATAAAAATAAAAAAGTAAAAAAATCTGCTGGCTTAAAATACAGTTGTGTAAAACATGTGGTCACATATTGTGTATAAAACAGAAACGTGCATGAAAGTAGAAACATGCATAGTGCATGGAGACAGGTGTAGGGGTATAGGTTTCTTTCAATTCACAGGCAAATGTCATCCTTTTATGTTTTATGAGGAAAAAAAAGATGAAAAAGCATGCAATAGTCAGCGGAAGCCCACAATCTTCGACTTTTTCGAGTTGCTTTTGAGAATTTCTTGCCCCCATTGAGTTCATAAGATATGAAATCAAACCAGGCTAGTATCCCTTCTGGCCTTGATCCAAGACCAGGTCAATGACCACATAGATGGGTGAGTAGTTGGTTGGAAAAGACCTGCTCCCGGGTCAGGAGTTCTCCTCAGTAGACTTTTTCATTCAAGGGTTCATCCTCAGATGCTCAGGTTACCATAAGCCCAAAAGAGGAATTAGGCCACACCTGCATGGACATGATTCCTGGAGATTGAAGTTCCACCAAGTCCCGGTTTTAATGAAATGAGAGTGCATTCAGGCCCCAGAGTGGTCCCTCAATTCGATGTGAAAGGGGTTCAGCGATGGAATTTGAGGTAAAGAGGTCCTCAGAGGGAGGACAGTGTGGCCAACATGCAAGATCCTGTGATCCAAATTGACAAATGGAGAAGTTTTGGAAATTTCCAATCCCAATTCCAAACTCAGAAGGCATCTTGGAGAGCTGGGTCACTCAGAGGTCAAAAGACCAGCAAGCCATGTTTCCTGAGGCCTTTGTCTCTGGGTGGTGTTTTTTCTCACACGAAGGGCGGGGGAAGAGGCCTAGCTTGAGCGCTTTGGCCATCTATGTAATGCTAGTGCCATCTCGCGGAAAGCTCTTGAATGCGTGTGCGCCATTCAGGCCTGTATACGAGTAGTGTGAGTGGTTGTGGAGGATGTCATGATTTTCAAATGAGTTGCAAGATGCCTAGGCTGCCCTCTGGACCGCCCGGGCTTTTCCCATGGCCCTGAGGGAGGACTGAATACTGGTGATTCCTCAGCATCAAACCTGTACTGTGAGGCCCAGAGCAGACCAGGAGCGACAGAAGGTGCTTCCACATGAAGTCCTGGGGCTGGGCCTCGGTGCCCAGCTCCCTGTACATGACCTGAGGGCATCTCTATAAGGGATAACAAAGGTGATTTTAAAAACTTTGTTTTGGTCCAGTTTCCTTGCTGAAAGATGCAACAATGCTTTCTTTGATGTCACCAAGCTGTAGTGCTCTCAGCCACTCAGGGTCCAAGGGTAACCGAAAAAAAAAACAGAAGACTTGTAGGTGGCACAGAGCAGCATCAGCATCTGTGTCCAAGCCCCAAGAACAGCATACATGACCCAGGGTCCAAACACCATTTGGAAACCTGTTTTTTTTTTCGAGCTGGTTACGAGATACATTACCATGTATCCCCATTATCGTGAAGTGGGCCAAATCTATGCAATTGTTAACAACAGTAGAGGTGAAAATCTGTAGGACTTTGAAGTTGGCACTGGTTTCTTTTCTTTTCTTTCTTTTTTTTTTTTTTTAATTTTGCGTGTCTATCTATGAGTTTTCCATTTAATGTGTTGATGTGAAGTCACTCAGGACATTGCCCGTCGATTTTAATTAAAAAAATCAATAAGAAACGAAAAACCACTAAAGAAATACGTCTGTGAAGGACAATAAAAATAAAAAAGTAAAAAAATCTGCTGGCTTAAAATACAGTTGTGTAAAACATGTGGTCACATATTGTGTATAAAACAGAAACGTGCATGAAAGTAGAAACATGCATAGTGCATGGAGACAGGTGTAGGGGTATAGGTTTCTTTCAATTCACAGGCAAATGTCATCCTTTTATGTTTTATGAGGAAAAAAAAGATGAAAAAGCATGCAATAGTCAGCGGAAGCCCACAATCTTCGACTTTTTCGAGTTGCTTTTGAGAATTTCTTGCCCCCATTGAGTTCATAAGATATGAAATCAAACCAGGCTAGTATCCCTTCTGGCCTTGATCCAAGACCAGGTCAATGACCACATAGATGGGTGAGTAGTTGGTTGGAAAAGACCTGCTCCCGGGTCAGGAGTTCTCCTCAGTAGACTTTTTCATTCAAGGGTTCATCCTCAGATGCTCAGGTTACCATAAGCCCAAAAGAGGAATTAGGCCACACCTGCATGGACATGATTCCTGGAGATTGAAGTTCCACCAAGTCCCGGTTTTAATGAAAAGAGAGTGCATTCAGGCCCCAGAGTGGTCCCTCAATTCGATGTGAAAGGGGTTCAGCGATGGAATTTGAGGTAAAGAGGTCCTCAGAGGGAGGACAGTGTGGCCAACATGCAAGATCCTGTGATCCAAATTGACAAATGGAGAAGTTTTGGAAATTTCCAATCCCAATTCCAAACTCAGAAGGCATCTTGGAGAGCTGGGTCACTCAGAGGTCAAAAGACCAGCAAGCCATGTTTCCTGAGGCCTTTGTCTCTGGGTGGTGTTTTTTTCTCACACGAAGGGCGGGGGAAGAGGCCTAGCTTGAGCGCTTTGGCCATCTATGTAATGCTAGTGCCATCTCGCGGAAAGCTCTTGAATGCGTGTGCGCCATTCAGGCCTGTATACGAGTAGTGTGAGTGGTTGTGGAGGATGTCATGATTTTCAAATGAGTTGCAAGATGCCTAGGCTGCCCTCTGGACCGCCCGGGCTTTTCCCATGGCCCTGAGGGAGGACTGAATACTGGTGATTCCTCAGCATCAAACCTGTACTGTGAGGCCCAGAGCAGACCAGGAGCGACAGAAGGTGCTTCCACATGAAGTCCTGGGGCTGGGCCTCGGTGCCCAGCTCCCTGTACATGACCTGAGGGCATCTCTATAAGGGATAACAAAGGTGATTTAAAAAACTTTGTTTTGGTCCAGTTTCCTTGCTGAAAGATGCAACAATGCTTTCTTTGATGTCACCAAGCTGTAGTGCTCTCAGCCACTCAGGGTCCAAGGGTAACCGAAAAAAACAGAAGACTTGTAGGTGGCACAGAGCAGCATCAGCATCTGTGTCCAAGCCCCAAGAACAGCATACATGACCCAGGGTCCAAACACCATTTGGAAACCTGTTTTTTTTTTCGTCGAGCTGGTTACGAGATACATTACCATGTATCCCCATTATCGTGAAGTGGGCCAAATCTATGCAATTGTTAACAACAGTAGAGGTGAAAATCTGTAGGACTTTGAAGTTGGCACTGGTTTCTTTTCTTTTCTTTCTTTTTTTTTTTTTTTTTAATTTTGCGTGTCTATCTATGAGTTTTCCATTTAATGTGTTGATGTGAAGTCACTCAGGACATTGCCCGTCGATTTTAATTAAAAAAATCAATAAGAAACGAAAAACCACTAAAGAAATACGTCTGTGAAGGACAATAAAAATAAAAAAGTAAAAAAATCTGCTGGCTTAAAATACAGTTGTGTAAAACATGTGGTCACATATTGTGTATAAAACAGAAACGTGCATGAAAGTAGAAACATGCATAGTGCATGGAGACAGGTGTAGGGGTATAGGTTTCTTTCAATTCACAGGCAAATGTCATCCTTTTATGTTTTATGAGGAAAAAAAAGATGAAAAAGCATGCAATAGTCAGCGGAAGCCCACAATCTTCGACTTTTTCGAGTTGCTTTTGAGAATTTCTTGCCCCCATTGAGTTCATAAGATATGAAATCAAACCAGGCTAGTATCCCTTCTGGCCTTGATCCAAGACCAGGTCAATGACCACATAGATGGGTGAGTAGTTGGTTGGAAAAGACCTGCTCCCGGGTCAGGAGTTCTCCTCAGTAGACTTTTTCATTCAAGGGTTCATCCTCAGATGCTCAGGTTACCATAAGCCCAAAAGAGGAATTAGGCCACACCTGCATGGGACATGATTCCTGGAGATTGAAGTTCCACCAAGTCCCGGTTTTAATGAAATGAGAGTGCATTCAGGCCCCAGAGTGGTCCCTCAATTCGATGTGAAAGGGGTTCAGCGATGGAATTTGAGGTAAAGAGGTCCTCAGAGGGAGGACAGTGTGGCCAACATGCAAGATCCTGTGATCCAAATTGACAAATGGAGAAGTTTTGGAAATTTCCAATCCCAATTCCAAACTCAGAAGGCATCTTGGAGAGCTGGGTCACTCAGAGGTCAAAAGACCAGCAAGCCATGTTTCCTGAGGCCTTTGTCTCTGGGTGGTGTTTTTTTCTCTCACACGAAGGGCGGGGGAAGAGGCCTAGCTTGAGCGCTTTGGCCATCTATGTAATGCTAGTGCCATCTCGCGGAAAGCTCTTGAATGCGTGTGCGCCATTCAGGCCTGTATACGAGTAGTGTGAGTGGTTGTGGAGGATGTCATGATTTTCAAATGAGTTGCAAGATGCCTAGGCTGCCCTCTGGACCGCCCGGGCTTTTCCCATGGCCCTGAGGGAGGACTGAATACTGGTGATTCCTCAGCATCAAACCTGTACTGTGAGGCCCAGAGCAGACCAGGAGCGACAGAAGGTGCTTCCACATGAAGTCCTGGGGCTGGGCCTCGGTGCCCAGCTCCCTGTACATGACCTGAGGGCATCTCTATAAGGGATAACAAAGGTGATTTTAAAAACTTTGTTTTGGTCCAGTTTCCTTGCTGAAAGATGCAACAATGCTTTCTTTGATGTCACCAAGCTGTAGTGCTCTCAGCCACTCAGGGTCCAAGGGTAACCGAAAAAAACAGAAGACTTGTAGGTGGCACAGAGCAGCATCAGCATCTGTGTCCAAGCCCCAAGAACAGCATACATGACCCAGGGTCCAAACACCATTTGGAAACCTGTTTTTTTTCGTCGAGCTGGTTACGAGATACATTACCATGTATCCCCATTATCGTGAAGTGGGCCAAATCTATGCAATTGTTAACAACAGTAGAGGTGAAAATCTGTAGGACTTTGAAGTTGGCACTGGTTTCTTTTCTTTTCTTTCTTTTTTTTTTTTTGATTTTGCGTGTCTATCTATGAGTTTTCCATTTAATGTGTTGATGTGAAGTCACTCAGGACATTGCCCGTCGATTTTAATTAAAAAAATCAATAAGAAACGAAAAACCACTAAAGAAATACGTCTGTGAAGGACAATAAAAATAAAAAAGTAAAAAAATCTGCTGGCTTAAAATACAGTTGTGTAAAACATGTGGTCACATATTGTGTATAAAACAGAAACGTGCATGAAAGTAGAAACATGCATAGTGCATGGAGACAGGTGTAGGGGTATAGGTTTCTTTCAATTCACAGGCAAATGTCATCCTTTTATGTTTTATGAGGAAAAAAAAGATGAAAAAGCATGCAATAGTCAGCGGAAGCCCACAATCTTCGACTTTTTCGAGTTGCTTTTGAGAATTTCTTGCCCCCATTGAGTTCATAAGATATGAAATCAAACCAGGCTAGTATCCCTTCTGGCCTTGATCCAAGACCAGGTCAATGACCACATAGATGGGTGAGTAGTTGGTTGGAAAAGACCTGCTCCCGGGTCAGGAGTTCTCCTCAGTAGACTTTTTCATTCAAGGGTTCATCCTCAGATGCTCAGGTTACCATAAGCCCAAAAGAGGAATTAGGCCACACCTGCATGGACATGATTCCTGGAGATTGAAGTTCCACCAAGTCCCGGTTTTAATGAAATGAGAGTGCATTCAGGCCCCAGAGTGGTCCCTCAATTCGATGTGAAAGGGGTTCAGCGATGGAATTTGAGGTAAAGAGGTCCTCAGAGGGAGGACAGTGTGGCCAACATGCAAGATCCTGTGATCCAAATTGACAAATGGAGAAGTTTTGGAAATTTCCAATCCCAATTCCAAACTCAGAAGGCATCTTGGAGAGCTGGGTCACTCAGAGGTCAAAAGACCAGCAAGCCATGTTTCCTGAGGCCTTTGTCTCTGGGTGGTGTTTTTTCTCACACGAAGGGCGGGGGAAGAGGCCTAGCTTGAGCGCTTTGGCCATCTATGTAATGCTAGTGCCATCTCGCGGAAAGCTCTTGAATGCGTGTGCGCCATTCAGGCCTGTATACGAGTAGTGTGAGTGGTTGTGGAGGATGTCATGATTTTCAAATGAGTTGCAAGATGCCTAGGCTGCCCTCTGGACCGCCCGGGCTTTTCCCATGGCCCTGAGGGAGGACTGAATACTGGTGATTCCTCAGCATCAAACCTGTACTGTGAGGCCCAGAGCAGACCAGGAGCGACAGAAGGTGCTTCCACATGAAGTCCTGGGGCTGGGCCTCGGTGCCCAGCTCCCTGTACATGACCTGAGGGCATCTCTATAAGGGATAACAAAGGTGATTTTAAAAACTTTGTTTTGGTCCAGTTTCCTTGCTGAAAGATGCAACAATGCTTTCTTTGATGTCACCAAGCTGTAGTGCTCTCAGCCACTCAGGGTCCAAGGGTAACCGAAAAAAACAGAAGACTTGTAGGTGGCACAGAGCAGCATCAGCATCTGTGTCCAAGCCCCAAGAACAGCATACATGACCCAGGGTCCAAACACCATTTGGAAACCTGTTTTTTTCGTCGAGCTGGTTACGAGATACATTACCATGTATCCCCATTATCGTGAAGTGGGCCAAATCTATGCAATTGTTAACAACAGTAGAGGTGAAAATCTGTAGGACTTTGAAGTTGGCACTGGTTTCTTTTCTTTTCTTTCTTTTTTTTTTTTTATTTTGCGTGTCTATCTATGAGTTTTCCATTTAATGTGTTGATGTGAAGTCACTCAGGACATTGCCCGTCGATTTTAATTAAAAAAATCAATAAGAAACGAAAAACCACTAAAGAAATACGTCTGTGAAGGACAATAAAAATAAAAAAGTAAAAAAATCTGCTGGCTTAAAATACAGTTGTGTAAAACATGTGGTCACATATTGTGTATAAAACAGAAACGTGCATGAAAGTAGAAACATGCATAGTGCATGGAGACAGGTGTAGGGGTATAGGTTTCTTTCAATTCACAGGCAAATGTCATCCTTTTATGTTTTATGAGGAAAAAAAAGATGAAAAAGCATGCAATAGTCAGCGGAAGCCCACAATCTTCGACTTTTTCGAGTTGCTTTTGAGAATTTCTTGCCCCCATTGAGTTCATAAGATATGAAATCAAACCAGGCTAGTATCCCTTCTGGCCTTGATCCAAGACCAGGTCAATGACCACATAGATGGGTGAGTAGTTGGTTGGAAAAGACCTGCTCCCGGGTCAGGAGTTCTCCTCAGTAGACTTTTTCATTCAAGGGTTCATCCTCAGATGCTCAGGTTACCATAAGCCCAAAAGAGGAATTAGGCCACACCTGCATGGACATGATTTCCTGGAGATTGAAGTTCCACCAAGTCCCGGTTTTAATGAAATGAGAGTGCATTCAGGCCCCAGAGTGGTCCCTCAATTCGATGTGAAGGGGTTCAGCGATGGAATTTGAGGTAAAGAGGTCCTCAGAGGGAGGACAGTGTGGCCAACATGCAAGATCCTGTGATCCAAATTGACAAATGGAGAAGTTTTGGAAATTTCCAATCCCAATTCCAAACTCAGAAGGCATCTTGGAGAGCTGGGTCACTCAGAGGTCAAAAGACCAGCAAGCCATGTTTCCTGAGGCCTTTGTCTCTGGGTGGTGTTTTTTCTCACACGAAGGGCGGGGGAAGAGGCCTAGCTTGAGCGCTTTGGCCATCTATGTAATGCTAGTGCCATCTCGCGGAAAGCTCTTGAATGCGTGTGCGCCATTCAGGCCTGTATACGAGTAGTGTGAGTGGTTGTGGAGGATGTCATGATTTTCAAATGAGTTGCAAGATGCCTAGGCTGCCCTCTGGACCGCCCGGGCTTTTCCCATGGCCCTGAGGGAGGACTGAATACTGGTGATTCCTCAGCATCAAACCTGTACTGTGAGGCCCAGAGCAGACCAGAGCGAGCGACAGAAGGTGCTTCCACATGAAGTCCTGGGGCTGGGCCTCGGTGCCCAGCTCCCTGTACATGACCTGAGGGCATCTCTATAAGGGATAACAAAGGTGATTTTAAAAACTTTGTTTTGGTCCAGTTTCCTTGCTGAAAGATGCAACAATGCTTTCTTTGATGTCACCAAGCTGTAGTGCTCTCAGCCACTCAGGGTCCAAGGGTAACCGAAAAAAACAGAAGACTTGTAGGTGGCACAGAGCAGCATCAGCATCTGTGTCCAAGCCCCAAGAACAGCATACATGACCCAGGGTCCAAACACCATTTGGAAACCTGTTTTTTCGTCGAGCTGGTTACGAGATACATTACCATGTATCCCCATTATCGTGAAGTGGGCCAAATCTATGCAATTGTTAACAACAGTAGAGGTGAAAATCTGTAGGACTTTGAAGTTGGCACTGGTTTCTTTTCTTTTCTTTCTTTTTTTTTTTTTTTTTTTGCGTGTCTGTCTATCTATGAGTTTTCCATTTAATGTGTTGATGTGAAGTCACTCAGGACATTGCCCGTCGATTTTAATTAAAAAAATCAATAAGAAACGAAAAACCACTAAAGAAATACGTCTGTGAAGGACAATAAAAATAAAAAAGTAAAAAAATCTGCTGGCTTAAAATACAGTTGTGTAAAACATGTGGTCACATATTGTGTATAAAACAGAAACGTGCATGAAAGTAGAAACATGCATAGTGCATGGAGACAGGTGTAGGGGTATAGGTTTCTTTCAATTCACAGGCAAATGTCATCCTTTTATGTTTTATGAGGAAAAAAAAGATGAAAAAGCATGCAATAGTCAGCGGAAGCCCACAATCTTCGACTTTTTCGAGTTGCTTTTGAGAATTTCTTGCCCCCATTGAGTTCATAAGATATGAAATCAAACCAGGCTAGTATCCCTTCTGGCCTTGATCCAAGACCAGGTCAATGACCACATAGATGGGTGAGTAGTTGGTTGGAAAAGACCTGCTCCCGGGTCAGGAGTTCTCCTCAGTAGACTTTTTCATTCAAGGGTTCATCCTCAGATGCTCAGGTTACCATAAGCCCAAAAGAGGAATTAGGCCACACCTGCATGGACATGATTCCTGGAGATTGAAGTTCCACCAAGTCCCGGTTTTAATGAAATGAGAGTGCATTCAGGCCCCAGAGTGGTCCCTCAATTCGATGTGAAAGGGGTTCAGCGATGGAATTTGAGGTAAAGAGGTCCTCAGAGGGAGGACAGTGTGGCCAACATGCAAGATCCTGTGATCCAAATTGACAAATGGAGAAGTTTTGGAAATTTCCAATCCCAATTCCAAACTCAGAAGGCATCTTGGAGAGCTGGGTCACTCAGAGGTCAAAAGACCAGCAAGCCATGTTTCCTGAGGCCTTTGTCTCTGGGTGGTGTTTTTTTTCTCACACGAAGGGCGGGGGAAGAGGCCTAGCTTGAGCGCTTTGGCCATCTATGTATGTAATGCTAGTGCCATCTCGCGGAAAGCTCTTGAATGCGTGTGCGCCATTCAGGCCTGTATACGAGTAGTGTGAGTGGTTGTGGAGGATGTCATGATTTTCAAATGAGTTGCAAGATGCCTAGGCTGCCCTCTGGACCGCCCGGGCTTTTCCCATGGCCCTGAGGGAGGACTGAATACTGGTGATTCCTCAGCATCAAACCTGTACTGTGAGGCCCAGAGCAGACCAGGAGCGACAGAAGGTGCTTCCACATGAAGTCCTGGGGCTGGGCCTCGGTGCCCAGCTCCCTGTACATGACCTGAGGGCATCTCTATAAGGGATAACAAAGGTGATTTTAAAAACTTTGTTTTGGTCCAGTTTCCTTGCTGAAAGATGCAACAATGCTTTCTTTGATGTCACCAAGCTGTAGTGCTCTCAGCCACTCAGGGTCCAAGGGTAACCGAAAAAAACAGAAGACTTGTAGGTGGCACAGAGCAGCATCAGCATCTGTGTCCAAGCCCCAAGAACAGCATACATGACCCAGGGTCCAAACACCATTTGGAAACCTGTTTTTTTTTTTTTTTCGTCGAGCTGGTTACGAGATACATTACCATGTATCCCCATTATCGTGAAGTGGGCCAAATCTATGCAATTGTTAACAACAGTAGAGGTGAAAATCTGTAGGACTTTGAAGTTGGCACTGGTTTCTTTTCTTTTCTTTCTTTTTTTTTTTTTTGAATTTTGCGTGTCTATCTATGAGTTTTCCATTTAATGTGTTGATGTGAAGTCACTCAGGACATTGCCCGTCGATTTTAATTAAAAAAATCAATAAGAAACGAAAAACCACTAAAGAAATACGTCTGTGAAGGACAATAAAAATAAAAAAGTAAAAAAATCTGCTGGCTTAAAATACAGTTGTGTAAAACATGTGGTCACATATTGTGTATAAAACAGAAACGTGCATGAAAGTAGAAACATGCATAGTGCATGGAGACAGGTGTAGGGGTATAGGTTTCTTTCAATTCACAGGCAAATGTCATCCTTTTATGTTTTTATGAGGAAAAAAAAGATGAAAAAGCATGCAATAGTCAGCGGAAGCCCACAATCTTCGACTTTTTCGAGTTGCTTTTGAGAATTTCTTGCCCCCATTGAGTTTCATAAGATATGAAATCAAACCAGGCTAGTATCCCTTCTGGCCTTGATCCAAGACCAGTCAATGACCACATAGATGGGTGAGTAGTTGGTTGGAAAAGACCTGCTCCCGGGTCAGGAGTTCTCCTCAGTAGACTTTTTCATTCAAGGGTTCATCCTCAGATGCTCAGGTACCATAAGCCCAAAAGAGGAATTAGGCCACACCTGCATGGACATGATTTCCTGGAGATTGAAGTTCCACCAAGTCCCGGTTTTAATGAAATGAGAGTGCATTCAGGCCCCAGAGTGGTCCCTCAATTCGATGTGAAAGGGGTTCAGCGATGGAATTTGAGGTAAAGAGGTCCTCAGAGGGAGGACAGTGTGGCCAACATGCAAGATCCTGTGATCCAAATTGACAAATGGAGAAGTTTTGGAAATTTCCAATCCCAATTCCAAACTCAGAAGGCATCTTGGAGAGCTGGGTCACTCAGAGGTCAAAAGACCAGCAAGCCATGTTTCCTGAGGCCTTTGTCTCTGGGTGGTGTTTTTTTTTCACACGAAGGGCGGGGGAAGAGGCCTAGCTTGAGCGCTTTGGCCATCTATGTAATGCTAGTGCCATCTCGCGGAAAGCTCTTGAATGCGTGTGCGCCATTCAGGCCTGTATACGAGTAGTGTGAGTGGTTGTGGAGGATGTCATGATTTTCAAATGAGTTGCAAGATGCCTAGGCTGCCCTCTGGACCGCCCGGGCTTTTCCCATGGCCCTGAGGGAGGACTGAATACTGGTGATTCCTCAGCATCAAACCTGTACTGTGAGGCCCAGAGCAGACCAGGAGCGACAGAAGGTGCTTCCACATGAAGTCCTGGGGCTGGGCCTCGGTGCCCAGCTCCCTGTACATGACCTGAGGGCATCTCTATAAGGGATAACAAAGGTGATTTTAAAAACTTTGTTTTGGTCCAGTTTCCTTGCTGAAAGATGCAACAATGCTTTCTTTGATGTCACCAAGCTGTAGTGCTCTCAGCCACTCAGGGTCCAAGGGTAACCGAAAAAAACAGAAGACTTGTAGGTGGCACAGAGCAGCATCAGCATCTGTGTCCAAGCCCCAAGAACAGCATACATGACCCAGGGTCCAAACACCATTTGGAAACCTGTTTTTTTTTCGAGCTGGTTACGAGATACATTACCATGTATCCCCATTATCGTGAAGTGGGCCAAATCTATGCAATTGTTAACAACAGTAGAGGTGAAAATCTGTAGGACTTTGAAGTTGGCACTGGTTTCTTTTCTTTTCTTTCTTTTTTTTTTTAATTTTGCGTGTCTATCTATGAGTTTTCCATTTAATGTGTTGATGTGAAGTCACTCAGGACATTGCCCGTCGATTTTAATTAAAAAAATCAATAAGAAACGAAAAACCACTAAAGAAATACGTCTGTGAAGGACAATAAAAATAAAAAAAAAGTAAAAAAATCTGCTGGCTTAAAATACAGTTGTGTAAAACATGTGGTCACATATTGTGTATAAAACAGAAACGTGCATGAAAGTAGAAACATGCATAGTGCATGGAGACAGGTGTAGGGGTATAGGTTTCTTTCAATTCACAGGCAAATGTCATCCTTTTATGTTTTATGAGGAAAAAAAAGATGAAAAAGCATGCAATAGTCAGCGGAAGCCCACAATCTTCGACTTTTTCGAGTTGCTTTTGAGAATTTCTTGCCCCCATTGAGTTCATAAGATATGAAATCAAACCAGGCTAGTATCCCTTCTGGCCTTGATCCAAGACCAGGTCAATGACCACATAGATGGGTGAGTAGTTGGTTGGAAAAGACCTGCTCCCGGGTCAGGAGTTCTCCTCAGTAGACTTTTTCATTCAAGGGTTCATCCTCAGATGCTCAGGTTACCATAAGCCCAAAAGAGGAATTAGGCCACACCTGCATGGACATGATTCCTGGAGATTGAAGTTCCACCAAGTCCCGGTTTTAATGAAATGAGAGTGCATTCAGGCCCCAGAGTGGTCCCTCAATTCGATGTGAAAGGGGTTCAGCGATGGAATTTGAGGTAAAGAGGTCCTCAGAGGGAGGACAGTGTGGCCAACATGCAAGATCCTGTGATCCAAATTGACAAATGGAGAAGTTTTGGAAATTTCCAATCCCAATTCCAAACTCAGAAGGCATCTTGGAGAGCTGGGTCACTCAGAGGTCAAAAGACCAGCAAGCCATGTTTCCTGAGGCCTTTGTCTCTGGGTGGTGTTTTTTTCTCACACGAAGGGCGGGGGAAGAGGCCTAGCTTGAGCGCTTTGGCCATCTATGTAATGCTAGTGCCATCTCGCGGAAAGCTCTTGAATGCGTGTGCGCCATTCAGGCCTGTATACGAGTAGTGTGAGTGGTTGTGGAGGATGTCATGATTTTCAAATGAGTTGCAAGATGCCTAGGCTGCCCTCTGGACCGCCCGGGCTTTTCCCATGGCCCTGAGGGAGGACTGAATACTGGTGATTCCTCAGCATCAAACCTGTACTGTGAGGCCCAGAGCAGACCAGGAGCGACAGAAGGTGCTTCCACATGAAGTCCTGGGGCTGGGCCTCGGTGCCCAGCTCCCTGTACATGACCTGAGGGCATCTCTATAAGGGATAACAAAGGTGATTTTAAAAACTTTGTTTTGGTCCAGTTTCCTTGCTGAAAGATGCAACAATGCTTTCTTTGATGTCACCAAGCTGTAGTGCTCTCAGCCACTCAGGGTCCAAGGGTAACCGAAAAAAACAGAAGACTTGTAGGTGGCACAGAGCAGCATCAGCATCTGTGTCCAAGCCCCAAGAACAGCATACATGACCCAGGGTCCAAACACCATTTGGAAACCTGTTTTTTTCGTCGAGCTGGTTACGAGATACATTACCATGTATCCCCCATCGTATCGTGAAGTGGGCCAAATCTATGCAATTGTTAACAACAGTAGAGGTGAAAATCTGTAGGACTTTGAAGTTGGCACTGGTTTCTTTTCTTTTCTTTCTTTTTTTTTTTTTTTTTGCGTGTCTATCTATGAGTTTTCCATTTAATGTGTTGATGTGAAGTCACTCAGGACATTGCCCGTCGATTTTAATTAAAAAAATCAATAAGAAACGAAAAACCACTAAAGAAATACGTCTGTGAAGGACAATAAAAATAAAAAAGTAAAAAAATCTGCTGGCTTAAAATACAGTTGTGTAAAACATGTGGTCACATATTGTGTATAAAACAGAAACGTGCATGAAAGTAGAAACATGCATAGTGCATGGAGACAGGTGTAGGGGTATAGGTTTCTTTCAATTCACAGGCAAATGTCATCCTTTTATGTTTTATGAGGAAAAAAAAAAAAGATGAAAAAGCATGCAATAGTCAGCGGAAGCCCACAATCTTCGACTTTTTCGAGTTGCTTTTGAGAGAATTTCTTGCCCCCCCCATTGAGTTTCATAAGATATGAAATCAAACCAGGCTAGTATCCCTTCTGGCCTTGATCCAAGACCAGGTCAATGACCACATAGATGGGTGAGTAGTTGGTTGGAAAAGACCTGCTCCCGGGTCAGGAGTTCTCCTCAGTAGACTTTTTCATTCAAGGGTTCATCCTCAGATGCTCAGGTTACCATAAGCCCAAAAGAGGAATTAGGCCACACCTGCATGGACATGATTCCTGGAGATTGAAGTTCCACCAAGTCCCGGTTTTAATGAAATGAGAGTGCATTCAGGCCCCAGAGTGGTCCCTCAATTCGATGTGAAAGGGGTTCAGCGATGGAATTTGAGGTAAAGAGGTCCTCAGAGGGAGGACAGTGTGGCCAACATGCAAGATCCTGTGATCCAAATTGACAAATGGAGAAGTTTTGGAAATTTCCAATCCCAATTCCAAACTCAGAAGGCATCTTGGAGAGCTGGGTCACTCAGAGGTCAAAAGACCAGCAAGCCATGTTTCCTGAGGCCTTTGTCTCTGGGTGGTGTTTTTTTCTCACACGAAGGGCGGGGGAAGAGGCCTAGCTTGAGCGCTTTGGCCATCTATGTAATGCTAGTGCCATCTCGCGGAAAGCTCTTGAATGCGTGTGCGCCATTCAGGCCTGTATACGAGTAGTGTGAGTGGTTGTGGAGGATGTCATGATTTTCAAATGAGTTGCAAGATGCCTAGGCTGCCCTCTGGACCGCCCGGGCTTTTCCCATGGCCCTGAGGGAGGACTGAATACTGGTGATTCCTCAGCATCAAACCTGTACTGTGAGGCCCAGAGCAGACCAGGAGCGACAGAAGGTGCTTCCACATGAAGTCCTGGGGCTGGGCCTCGGTGCCCAGCTCCCTGTACATGACCTGAGGGCATCTCTATAAGGGATAACAAAGGTGATTTTAAAAACTTTGTTTTGGTCCAGTTTCCTTGCTGAAAGATGCAACAATGCTTTCTTTGATGTCACCAAGCTGTAGTGCTCTCAGCCACTCAGGGTCCAAGGGTAACCGAAAAAAACAGAAGACTTGTAGGTGGCACAGAGCAGCATCAGCATCTGTGTCCAAGCCCCAAGAACAGCATACATGACCCAGGGTCCAAACACCATTTGGAAACCTGTTTTTTTTCGTCGAGCTGGTTACGAGATACATTACCATGTATCCCCATTATCGTGAAGTGGGCCAAATCTATGCAATTGTTAACAACAGTAGAGGTGAAAATCTGTAGGACTTTGAAGTTGGCACTGGTTTCTTTTCTTTTCTTTCTTTTTTTTTTTTTTTTTGCGTGTCTATCTATGAGTTTTCCATTTAATGTGTTGATGTGAAGTCACTCAGGACATTGCCCGTCGATTTTAATTAAAAAAATCAATAAGAAACGAAAAACCACTAAAGAAATACGTCTGTGAAGGACAATAAAAATAAAAAAGTAAAAAAATCTGCTGGCTTAAAATACAGTTGTGTAAAACATGTGGTCACATATTGTGTATAAAACAGAAACGTGCATGAAAGTAGAAACATGCATAGTGCATGGAGACAGGTGTAGGGGTATAGGTTTCTTTCAATTCACAGGCAAATGTCATCCTTTTATGTTTTATGAGGAAAAAAAAGATGAAAAAGCATGCAATAGTCAGCGGAAGCCCACAATCTTCGACTTTTTCGAGTTGCTTTTGAGAATTTCTTGCCCCCATTGAGTTCATAAGATATGAAATCAAACCAGGCTAGTATCCCTTCTGGCCTTGATCCAAGACCAGGTCAATGACCACATAGATGGGTGAGTAGTTGGTTGGAAAAGACCTGCTCCCGGGTCAGGAGTTCTCCTCAGTAGACTTTTTCATTCAAGGGTTCATCCTCAGATGCTCAGGTTACCATAAGCCCAAAAGAGGAATTAGGCCACACCTGCATGGACATGATTCCTGGAGATTGAAGTTCCACCAAGTCCCGGTTTTAATGAAATGAGAGTGCATTCAGGCCCCCAGAGTGGTCCCTCAATTCGATGTGAAAGGGGTTCAGCGATGGAATTTGAGGTAAAGAGGTCCTCAGAGGGAGGACAGTGTGGCCAACATGCAAGATCCTGTGATCCAAATTGACAAATGGAGAAGTTTTGGAAATTTCCAATCCCAATTCCAAACTCAGAAGGCATCTTGGAGAGCTGGGTCACTCAGAGGTCAAAAGACCAGCAAGCCATGTTTCCTGAGGCCTTTGTCTCTGGGTGGTGTTTTTTCTCACACGAAGGGCGGGGGAAGAGGCCTAGCTTGAGCGCTTTGGCCATCTATGTAATGCTAGTGCCATCTCGCGGAAAGCTCTTGAATGCGTGTGCGCCATTCAGGCCTGTATACGAGTAGTGTGAGTGGTTGTGGAGGATGTCATGATTTTCAAATGAGTTGCAAGATGCCTAGGCTGCCCTCTGGACCGCCCGGGCTTTTCCCATGGCCCTGAGGGAGGACTGAATACTGGTGATTCCTCCTCAGCATCAAACCTGTACTGTGAGGCCCAGAGCAGACCAGGAGCGACAGAAGGTGCTTCCACATGAAGTCCTGGGGCTGGGCCTCGGTGCCCAGCTCCCTGTACATGACCTGAGGGCATCTCTATAAGGGATAACAAAGGTGATTTTAAAAACTTTGTTTTGGTCCAGTTTCCTTGCTGAAAGATGCAACAATGCTTTCTTTGATGTCACCAAGCTGTAGTGCTCTCAGCCACTCAGGGTCCAAGGGTAACCGAAAAAAACAGAAGACTTGTAGGTGGCACAGAGCAGCATCAGCATCTGTGTCCAAGCCCCAAGAACAGCATACATGACCCAGGGTCCAAACACCATTTGGAAACCTGTTTTTTTCGTCGAGCTGGTTACGAGATACATTACCATGTATCCCCATTATCGTGAAGTGGGCCAAATCTATGCAATTGTTAACAACAGTAGAGGTGAAAATCTGTAGGACTTTGAAGTTGGCACTGGGTTTCTTTTTTTCTTTCTTTTTTTTTTTTTTTTGCGTGTCTATCTATGAGTTTTTCCATTTAATGTGTTGATGTGAAGTCACTCAGGACATTGCCCGTCGATTTTAATTAAAAAAAAATCAATAAGAAACGAAAAACCACTAAAGAAATACGTCTGTGAAGGACAATAAAAATAAAAAAGTAAAAAAATCTGCTGGCTTAAAATACAGTTGTGTAAAACATGTGGTCACATATTGTGTATAAAACAGAAACGTGCATGAAAGTAGAAACATGCATAGTGCATGGAGACAGGTGTAGGGGTATAGGTTTCTTTCAATTCACAGGCAAATGTCATCCTTTTATGTTTTATGAGGAAAAAAAAAAGATGAAAAAGCATGCAATAGTCAGCGGAAGCCCACAATCTTCGACTTTTTCGAGTTGCTTTTGAGAATTTCTTGCCCCCATTGAGTTCATAAGATATGAAATCAAACCAGGCTAGTATCCCTTCTGGCCTTGATCCAAGACCAGGTCGTCAATGACCACATAGATGGGTGAGTAGTTGGTTGGAAAAGACCTGCTCCCGGGTCAGGAGTTCTCCTCAGTAGACTTTTTCATTCAAGGGTTCATCCTCAGATGCTCAGGTTACCATAAGCCCAAAAGAGGAATTAGGCCACACCTGCATGGACATGATTCCTGGAGATTGAAGTTCCACCAAGTCCCGGTTTTAATGAAAAGAGAGTGCATTCAGGCCCCAGAGTGGTCCCTCAATTCGATGTGAAAGGGGTTCAGCGATGGAATTTGAGGTAAAGAGGTCCTCAGAGGGAGGACAGTGTGGCCAACATGCAAGATCCTGTGATCCAAATTGACAAATGGAGAAGTTTTGGAAATTTCCAATCCCAATTCCAAACTCAGAAGGCATCTTGGAGAGCTGGGTCACTCAGAGGTCAAAAGACCAGCAAGCCATGTTTCCTGAGGCCTTTGTCTCTGGGTGGTGTTTTTTTTCTCACACACGAAGGGCGGGGGAAGAGGCCTAGTTGAGCGCTTTGGCCATCTATGTAATGCTAGTGCCATCTCGCGGAAAGCTCTTGAATGCGTGTGCGCCATTCAGGCCTGTATACGAGTAGTGTGAGTGGTTGTGGAGGATGTCATGATTTTCAAATGAGTTGCAAGATGCCTAGGCTGCCCTCTGGACCGCCCGGGCTTTTCCCATGGCCCTGAGGGAGGACTGAATACTGGTGATTCCTCAGCATCAAACCTGTACTGTGAGGCCCAGAGCAGACCAGGAGCGACAGAAGGTGCTTCCACATGAAGTCCTGGGGCTGGGCCTCGGTGCCCAGCTCCCTGTACATGACCTGAGGGCATCTCTATAAGGGATAACAAAGGTGATTTTAAAAACTTTGTTTTGGTCCAGTTTCCTTGCTGAAAGATGCAACAATGCTTTCTTTGATGTCACCAAGCTGTAGTGCTCTCAGCCACTCAGGGTCCAAGGGTAACCGAAAAAAAAAAAACAGAAGACTTGTAGGTGGCACAGAGCAGCATCAGCATCTGTGTCCAAGCCCCAAGAACAGCATACATGACCCAGGGTCCAAACACCATTTGGAAACCTGTTTTTTCGTCGAGCTGGTTACGAGATACATTACCATGTATCCCCATTATCGTGAAGTGGGCCAAATCTATGCAATTGTTAACAACAGTAGAGGTGAAAATCTGTAGGACTTTGAAGTTGGCACTGGTTTCTTTTCTTTTCTTTCTTTTTTTTTTTTTTTTTTAATTTTGCGTGTCTATCTATGAGTTTTCCATTTAATGTGTTGATGTGAAGTCACTCAGGACATTGCCCGTCGATTTTAATTAAAAAAATCAATAAGAAACGAAAAACCACTAAAGAAATACGTCTGTGAAGGACAATAAAAAAAAAAAAAGTAAAAAAATCTGCTGGCTTAAAATACAGTTGTGTAAAACATGTGGTCACATATTGTGTATAAAACAGAAACGTGCATGAAAGTAGAAACATGCATAGTGCATGGAGACAGGTGTAGGGGGTATAGGTTTTCTTTCAATTCACAGGCAAATGTCATCCTTTTATGTTTTATGAGGAAAAAAAAAAGATGAAAAAGCATGCAATAGTCAGCGGAAGCCCACAATCTTCGACTTTTTCGAGTTGCTTTTGAGAATTTCTTGCCCCCATTGAGTTCATAAGATATGAAATCAAACCAGGCTAGTATCCCTTCTGGCCTTGATCCAAGACCAGGTCAATGACCACATAGATGGGTGAGTAGTTGGTTGGAAAAGACCTGCTCCCGGGTCAGGAGTTCTCCTCAGTAGACTTTTTCATTCAAGGGTTCATCCTCAGATGCTCAGGTTACCATAAGCCCAAAAGAGGAATTAGGCCACACCTGCATGGACATGATTCCTGGAGATTGAAGTTCCACCAAGTCCCGGTTTTAATGAAATGAGAGTGCATTCAGGCCCCAGAGTGGTCCCTCAATTCGATGTGAAAGGGGTTCAGCGATGGAATTTGAGGTAAAGAGGTCCTCAGAGGGGGACAGTGTGGCCAACATGCAAGATCCTGTGATCCAAATTGACAAATGGAGAAGTTTTGGAAATTTCCAATCCCAATTCCAAACTCAGAAGGCATCTTGGAGAGCTGGGTCACTCAGAGGTCAAAAGACCAGCAAGCCATGTTTCCTGAGGCCTTTGTCTCTGGGTGGTGTTTTTTCTCACACGAAGGGGGCGGGGGAAGAGGCCTAGCTTGAGCGCTTTGGCCATCTATGTAATGCTAGTGCCATCTCGCGGAAAGCTCTTGAATGCGTGTGCGCCATTCAGGCCTGTATACGAGTAGTGTGAGTGGTTGTGTGAGGATGTCATGATTTTCAAATGAGTTGCAAGATGCCTAGGCTGCCCTCTGGACCGCCCGGGCTTTTCCCATGGCCCTGAGGGAGGACTGAATACTGGTGATTCCTCAGCATCAAACCTGTACTGTGAGGCCCAGAGCAGACCAGGAGCGACAGAAGGTGCTTCCACATGAAGTCCTGGGGCTGGGGCCTCGGTGCCCAGCTCCCTGTACATGACCTGAGGGCATCTCTATAAGGGATAACAAAGGTGATTTTAAAAACTTTGTTTTGGTCCAGTTTCCTTGCTGAAAGATGCAACAATGCTTTCTTTGATGTCACCAAGCTGTAGTGCTCTCAGCCACTCAGGGTCCAAGGGTAACCGAAAAAAACAGAAGACTTGTAGGTGGCACAGAGCAGCATCAGCATCTGTGTCCAAGCCCCAAGAACAGCATACATGACCCAGGGTCCAAACACCATTTGGAAACCTGTTTTTTCGTCGAGCTGGTTACGAGATACATTACCATGTATCCCCATTATCGTGAAGTGGGCCAAATCTATGCAATTGTTAACAACAGTAGAGGTGAAAATCTGTAGGACTTTGAAGTTGGCACTGGTTTCTTTTCTTTTCTTTCTTTTTTTTTTTTTTTTTTTGCGTGTCTATCTATGAGTTTTCCATTTAATGTGTTGATGTGAAGTCACTCAGGACATTGCCCGTCGATTTTAATTAAAAAAATCAATAAGAAACGAAAAACCACTAAAGAAATACGTCTGTGAAGGACAATAAAAATAAAAAAGTAAAAAAATCTGCTGGCTTAAAATACAGTTGTGTAAAACATGTGGTCACATATTGTGTATAAAACAGAAACGTGCATGAAAGTAGAAACATGCATAGTGCATGGAGACAGGTGTAGGGGTATAGGTTTCTTTCAATTCACAGGCAAATGTCATCCTTTTATGTTTTATGAGGAAAAAAAAGATGAAAAAGCATGCAATAGTCAGCGGAAGCCCACAATCTTCGACTTTTTCGAGTTGCTTTTGAGAATTTCTTGCCCCCATTGAGTTCATAAGATATGAAATCAAACCAGGCTAGTATCCCTTCTGGCCTTGATCCAAGACCAGGTCAATGACCACATAGATGGGTGAGTAGTTGGTTGGAAAAGACCTGCTCCCGGGTCAGGAGTTCTCCTCAGTAGAGACTTTTTCATTCAAGGGTTCATCCTCAGATGCTCAGGTTACCATAAGCCCAAAAGAGGAATTAGGCCACACCTGCATGGACATGATTCCTGGAGATTGAAGTTCCACCAAGTCCCGGTTTTAATGAAATGAGAGTGCATTCAGGCCCCAGAGTGGTCCCTCAATTCGATGTGAAAGGGGTTCAGCGATGGAATTTGAGGTAAAGAGGTCCTCAGAGGGAGGACAGTGTGGCCAACATGCAAGATCCTGTGATCCAAATTGACAAATGGAGAAGTTTTGGAAATTTCCAATCCCAATTCCAAACTCAGAAGGCATCTTGGAGAGCTGGGTCACTCAGAGGTCAAAAGACCAGCAAGCCATGTTTCCTGAGGCCTTTGTCTCTGGGTGGTGTTTTTTCTCACACGAAGGGCGGGGGAAGAGGCCTAGCTTGAGCGCTTTGGCCATCTATGTAATGCTAGTGCCATCTCGCGGAAAGCTCTTGAATGCGTGTGCGCGCATTCATTCAGGCCTGTATACGAGTAGTGTGAGTGGTTGTGGAGGATGTCATGATTTTCAAATGAGTTGCAAGATGCCTAGGCTGCCCTCTGGACCGCCCGGGCTTTTCCCATGGCCCTGAGGGAGGACTGAATACTGGTGATTCCTCAGCATCAAACCTGTACTGTGAGGCCCAGAGCAGACCAGGAGCGACAGAAGGTGCTTCCACATGAAGTCCTGGGGCTGGGCCTCGGTGCCCAGCTCCCTGTACATGACCTGAGGGCATCTCTATAAGGGATAACAAAGGTGATTTTAAAAACTTTGTTTTGGTCCAGTTTCCTTGCTGAAAGATGCAACAATGCTTTCTTTGATGTCACCAAGCTGTAGTGCTCTCAGCCACTCAGGGTCCAAGGGTAACCGAAAAAAACAGAAGACTTGTAGGTGGCACAGAGCAGCATC
This sequence comes from Tamias sibiricus, assembly GCA_025594165.1. NCBI lineage: Eukaryota > Metazoa > Chordata > Mammalia > Rodentia > Sciuridae > Tamias > Tamias sibiricus. Next base: position 33,979 of record JAKELJ010000168.1, on the reverse strand, counting down.
AGCATCTGTGTCCAAGCCCCAAGAACAGCATACATGACCCAGGGTCCAAACACCATTTGGAAACCTGTTTTTTCGTCGAGCTGGTTACGAGATACATTACCATGTATCCCCATTATCGTGAAGTGGGCCAAATCTATGCAATTGTTAACAACAGTAGAGGTGAAAATCTGTAGGACTTTGAAGTTGGCACTGGTTTCTTTTCTTTTCTTTCTTTTTTTTTTTTTTTTTTGCGTGTCTATCTATGAGTTTTCCATTTAATGTGTTGATGTGAAGTCACTCAGGACATTGCCCGTCGATTTTAATTAAAAAAATCAATAAGAAACGAAAAAAAACCACTAAAGAAATACGTCTGTGAAGGACAATAAAAATAAAAAAGTAAAAAAATCTGCTGGCTTAAAATACAGTTGTGTAAAACATGTGGTCACATATTGTGTATAAAACAGAAACGTGCATGAAAGTAGAAACATGCATAGTGCATGGAGACAGGTGTAGGGGTATAGGTTTCTTTCAATTCACAGGCAAATGTCATCCTTTTATGTTTTATGAGGAAAAAAAAGATGAAAAAGCATGCAATAGTCAGCGGAAGCCCACAATCTTCGACTTTTTCGAGTTGCTTTTGAGAATTTCTTGCCCCCATTGAGTTCATAAGATATGAAATCAAACCAGGCTAGTATCCCTTCTGGCCTTGATCCAAGACCAGGTCAATGACCACATAGATGGGTGAGTAGTTGGTTGGAAAAGACCTGCTCCCGGGTCAGGAGTTCTCCTCAGTAGACTTTTTCATTCAAGGGTTCATCCTCAGATGCTCAGGTTACCATAAGCCCAAAAGAGGAATTAGGCCACACCTGCATGGACATGATTCCTGGAGATTGAAGTTCCACCAAGTCCCGGTTTTAATGAAATGAGAGTGCATTCAGGCCCCAGAGTGGTCCCTCAATTCGATGTGAAAGGGGTTCAGCGATGGAATTTGAGGTAAAGAGGTCCTCAGAGGGAGGACAGTGTGGCCAACATGCAAGATCCTGTGATCCAAATTGACAAATGGAGAAGTTTTGGAAATTTCCAATCCCAATTCCAAACTCAGAAGGCATCTTGGAGAGCTGGGTCACTCAGAGGTCAAAAGACCAGCAAGCCATGTTTCCTGAGGCCTTTGTCTCTGGGTGGTGTTTTTTTCTCACACGAAGGGCGGGGGAAGAGGCCTAGCTTGAGCGCTTTGGCCATCTATGTAATGCTAGTGCCATCTCGCGGAAAGCTCTTGAATGCGTGTGCGCCATTCAGGCCTGTATACGAGTAGTGTGAGTGGTTGTGGAGGATGTCATGATTTTCAAATGAGTTGCAAGATGCCTAGGCTGCCCTCTGGACCGCCCGGGCTTTTCCCATGGCCCTGAGGGAGGACTGAATACTGGTGATTCCTCAGCATCAAACCTGTACTGTGAGGCCCAGAGCAGACCAGGAGCGACAGAAGGTGCTTCCACATGAAGTCCTGGGGCTGGGCCTCGGTGCCCAGCTCCCTGTACATGACCTGAGGGCATCTCTATAAGGGATAACAAAGGTGATTTTAAAAACTTTGTTTTGGTCCAGTTTCCTTGCTGAAAGATGCAACAATGCTTTCTTTGATGTCACCAAGCTGTAGTGCTCTCAGCCACTCAGGGTCCAAGGGTAACCGAAAAAAACAGAAGACTTGTAGGTGGCACAGAGCAGCATCAGCATCTGTGTCCAAGCCCCAAGAACAGCATACATGACCCAGGGTCCAAACACCATTTGGAAACCTGTTTTTTCGTCGAGCTGGTTACGAGATACATTACCATGTATCCCCATTATCGTGAAGTGGGCCAAATCTATGCAATTGTTAACAACAGTAGAGGTGAAAATCTGTAGGACTTTGAAGTTGGCACTGGTTTCTTTTCTTTTCTTTCTTTTTTTTTTTTTAATTTTGCGTGTCTATCTATGAGTTTTCCATTTAATGTGTTGATGTGAAGTCACTCAGGACATTGCCCGTCGATTTTAATTAAAAAAATCAATAAGAAACGAAAAACCACTAAAGAAATACGTCTGTGAAGGACAATAAAAATAAAAAAAGTAAAAAAATCTGCTGGCTTAAAATACAGTTGTGTAAAACATGTGGTCACATATTGTGTATAAAACAGAAACGTGCATGAAAGTAGAAACATGCATAGTGCATGGAGACAGGTGTAGGGGTATAGGTTTCTTTCAATTCACAGGCAAATGTCATCCTTTTATGTTTTATGAGGAAAAAAAAAAAAGATGAAAAAGCATGCAATAGTCAGCGGAAGCCCACAATCTTCGACTTTTTCGAGTTGCTTTTGAGAATTTCTTGCCCCCATTGAGTTCATAAGATATGAAATCAAACCAGGCTAGTATCCCTTCTGGCCTTGATCCAAGACCAGGTCAATGACCACATAGATGGGTGAGTAGTTGGTTGGAAAAGACCTGCTCCCGGGTCAGGAGTTCTCCTCAGTAGACTTTTTCATTCAAGGGTTCATCCTCAGATGCTCAGGTTACCATAAGCCCAAAAGAGGAATTAGGCCACACCTGCATGGACATGATCCTGGAGATTGAAGTTCCACCAAGTCCCGGTTTTAATGAAATGAGAGTGCATTCAGGCCCCAGAGTGGTCCCTCAATTCGATGTGAAAGGGGTTCAGCGATGGAATTTGAGGTAAAGAGGTCCTCAGAGGGAGGACAGTGTGGCCAACATGCAAGATCCTGTGATCCAAATTGACAAATGGAGAAGTTTTGGAAATTTCCAATCCCAATTCCAAACTCAGAAGGCATCTTGGAGAGCTGGGTCACTCAGAGGTCAAAAGACCAGCAAGCCATGTTTCCTGAGGCCTTTGTCTCTGGGTGGTGTTTTTTCTCACACACGAAGGGCGGGGGAAGAGGCCTAGCTTGAGCGCTTTGGCCATCTATGTAATGCTAGTGCCATCTCGCGGAAAGCTCTTGAATGCGTGTGCGCCATTCAGGCCTGTATACGAGTAGTGTGAGTGGTTGTGGAGGATGTCATGATTTTCAAATGAGTTGCAAGATGCCTAGGCTGCCCTCTGGACCCGCCCGGGCTTTTCCCATGGCCCTGAGGGAGGACTGAATACTGGTGATTCCTCAGCATCAAACCTGTACTGTGAGGCCCAGAGCAGACCAGGAGCGACAGAAGGTGCTTCCACATGAAGTCCTGGGGCTGGGCCTCGGTGCCCAGCTCCCTGTACATGACCTGAGGGCATCTCTATAAGGGATAACAAAGGTGATTTTAAAAACTTTGTTTTGGTCCAGTTTCCTTGCTGAAAGATGCAACAATGCTTTCTTTGATGTCACCAAGCTGTAGTGCTCTCAGCCACTCAGGGTCCAAGGGTAACCGAAAAAAACAGAAGACTTGTAGGTGGCACAGAGCAGCATCAGCATCTGTGTCCAAGCCCCAAGAACAGCATACATGACCCAGGGTCCAAACACCATTTGGAAACCTGTTTTTTTTTTTTCGTCGAGCTGGTTACGAGATACATTACCATGTATCCCCATTATCGTGAAGTGGGCCAAATCTATGCAATTGTTAACAACAGTAGAGGTGAAAATCTGTAGGACTTTGAAGTTGGCACTGGTTTCTTTTCTTTTCTTTCTTTTTTTTTTTTTTGATTTTGCGTGTCTATCTATGAGTTTTCCATTTAATGTGTTGATGTGAAGTCACTCAGGACATTGCCCGTCGATTTTAATTAAAAAAAATCAATAAGAAACGAAAAACCACTAAAGAAATACGTCTGTGAAGGACAATAAAAATAAAAAAGTAAAAAAATCTGCTGGCTTAAAATACAGTTGTGTAAAACATGTGGTCACATATTGTGTATAAAACAGAAACGTGCATGAAAGTAGAAACATGCATAGTGCATGGAGACAGGTGTAGGGGTATAGGTTTTTCTTTCAATTCACAGGCAAATGTCATCCTTTTATGTTTTATGAGGAAAAAAAAGATGAAAAAGCATGCAATAGTCAGCGGAAGCCCACAATCTTCGACTTTTTCGAGTTGCTTTTGAGAATTTCTTGCCCCCATTGAGTTCATAAGATATGAAATCAAACCAGGCTAGTATCCCTTCTGGCCTTGATCCAAGACCAGGTCAATGACCACATAGATGGGTGAGTAGTTGGTTGGAAAAGACCTGCTCCCGGGTCAGGAGTTCTCCTCAGTAGACTTTTTCATTCAAGGGTTCATCCTCAGATGCTCAGGTTACCATAAGCCCAAAAGAGGAATTAGGCCACACCTGCATGGACATGATTCCTGGAGATTGAAGTTCCACCAAGTCCCGGTTTTAATGAAATGAGAGTGCATTCAGGCCCCAGAGTGGTCCCTCAATTCGATGTGAAAGGGGTTCAGCGATGGAATTTGAGGTAAAGAGGTCCTCAGAGGGAGGACAGTGTGGCCAACATGCAAGATCCTGTGATCCAAATTGACAAATGGAGAAGTTTTGGAAATTTCCAATCCCAATTCCAAACTCAGAAGGCATCTTGGAGAGCTGGGTCACTCAGAGGTCAAAAGACCAGCAAGCCATGTTTCCTGAGGCCTTTTGTCTCTGGGTGGTGTTTTTTCTCACACGAAGGGCGGGGGAAGAGGCCTAGCTTGAGCGCTTTGGCCATCTATGTAATGCTAGTGCCATCTCGCGGAAAGCTCTTGAATGCGTGTGCGCCATTCAGGCCTGTATACGAGTAGTGTGAGTGGTTGTGGAGGATGTCATGATTTTCAAATGAGTTGCAAGATGCCTAGGCTGCCCTCTGGACCGCCCGGGCTTTTCCCATGGCCCTGAGGGAGGACTGAATACTGGTGATTCCTCAGCATCAAACCTGTACTGTGAGGCCCAGAGCAGACCAGGAGCGACAGAAGGTGCTTCCACATGAAGTCCTGGGGCTGGGCCTCGGTGCCCAGCTCCCTGTACATGACCTGAGGGCATCTCTATAAGGGATAACAAAGGTGATTTTAAAAACTTTGTTTTGGTCCAGTTTCCTTGCTGAAAGATGCAACAATGCTTTCTTTGATGTCACCAAGCTGTAGTGCTCTCAGCCACTCAGGGTCCAAGGGTAACCGAAAAAAACAGAAGACTTGTAGGTGGCACAGAGCAGCATCAGCATCTGTGTCCAAGCCCCAAGAACAGCATACATGACCCAGGGTCCAAACACCATTTGGAAACCTGTTTTTTCGTCGAGCTGGTTACGAGATACATTACCATGTATCCCCATTATCGTGAAGTGGGCCAAATCTATGCAATTGTTAACAACAGTAGAGGTGAAAATCTGTAGGACTTTGAAGTTGGCACTGGTTTCTTTTCTTTTCTTTCTTTTTTTTTTTTTTTTTTTTTTTTTTGCGTGTCTATCTATGAGTTTTCCATTTAATGTGTTGATGTGAAGTCACTCAGGACATTGCCCGTCGATTTTAATTAAAAAAATCAATAAGAAACGAAAAACCACTAAAGAAATACGTCTGTGAAGGACAATAAAAATAAAAAAGTAAAAAAATCTGCTGGCTTAAAATACAGTTGTGTAAAACATGTGGTCACATATTGTGTATAAAAAAAAGAAACGTGCATGAAAGTAGAAACATGCATAGTGCATGGAGACAGGTGTAGGGGTATAGGTTTCTTTCAATTCACAGGCAAATGTCATCCTTTTATGTTTTATGAGGAAAAAAAAGATGAAAAAGCATGCAATAGTCAGCGGAAGCCCACAATCTTCGACTTTTTCGAGTTGCTTTTGAGAATTTCTTGCCCCCATTGAGTTCATAAGATATGAAATCAAACCAGGCTAGTATCCCTTCTGGCCTTGATCCAAGACCAGGTCAATGACCACATAGATGGGTGAGTAGTTGGTTGGAAAAGACCTGCTCCCGGGTCAGGAGTTCTCCTCAGTAGACTTTTTCATTCAAGGGTTCATCCTCAGATGCTCAGGTTACCATAAGCCCAAAAGAGGAATTAGGCCACACCTGCATGGACATGATTCCTGGAGATTGAAGTTCCACCAAGTCCCGGTTTTAATGAAATGAGAGTGCATTCAGGCCCCAGAGTGGTCCCTCAATTCGATGTGAAAGGGGTTCAGCGATGGAATTTGAGGTAAAGAGGTCCTCAGAGGGAGGACAGTGTGGCCAACATGCAAGATCCTGTGATCCAAATTGACAAATGGAGAAGTTTTGGAAATTTCCAATCCCAATTCCAAACTCAGAAGGCATCTTGGAGAGCTGGGTCACTCAGAGGTCAAAAGACCAGCAAGCCATGTTTCCTGAGGCCTTTGTCTCTGGGTGGTGTTTTTTCTCACACGAAGGGCGGGGGAAGAGGCCTAGCTTGAGCGCTTTGGCCATCTATGTAATGCTAGTGCCATCTCGCGGAAAGCTCTTGAATGCGTGTGCGCCATTCAGGCCTGTATACGAGTAGTGTGAGTGGTTGTGGAGGATGTCATGATTTTCAAATGAGTTGCAAGATGCCTAGGCTGCCCTCTGGACCGCCCGGGCTTTTCCCATGGCCCTGAGGGAGGACTGAATACTGGTGATTCCTCAGCATCAAACCTGTACTGTGAGGCCCAGAGCAGAAGGAGGAGCGACAGAAGGTGCTTCCACATGAAGTCCTGGGGCTGGGCCTCGGTGCCCAGCTCCCTGTACATGACCTGAGGGCATCTCTATAAGGGATAACAAAGGTGATTTTAAAAACTTTGTTTTGGTCCAGTTTCCTTGCTGAAAGATGCAACAATGCTTTCTTTGATGTCACCAAGCTGTAGTGCTCTCAGCCACTCAGGGTCCAAGGGTAACCGAAAAAAACAGAAGACTTGTAGGTGGCACAGAGCAGCATCAGCATCTGTGTCCAAGCCCCAAGAACAGCATACATGACCCAGGGTCCAAACACCATTTGGAAACCTGTTTTTTCGTCGAGCTGGTTACGAGATACATTACCATGTATCCCCATTATCGTGAAGTGGGCCAAATCTATGCAATTGTTAACAACAGTAGAGGTGAAAATCTGTAGGACTTTGAAGTTGGCACTGGTTTCTTTTCTTTTCTTTCTTTTTTTTTTTTTTTTTTTTTGCGTGTCTATCTATGAGTTTTCCATTTAATGTGTTGATGTGAAGTCACTCAGGACATTGCCCGTCGATTTTAATTAAAAAAATCAATAAGAAACGAAAAACCACTAAAGAAATACGTCTGTGAAGGACAATAAAAATAAAAAAGTAAAAAAATCTGCTGGCTTAAAATACAGTTGTGTAAAACATGTGGTCACATATTGTGTATAAAACAGAAACGTGCATGAAAGTAGAAACATGCATAGTGCATGGAGACAGGTGTAGGGGTATAGGTTTCTTTCAATTCACAGGCAAATGTCATCCTTTTATGTTTTATGAGGAAAAAAAAGATGAAAAAGCATGCAATAGTCAGCGGAAGCCCACAATCTTCGACTTTTTCGAGTTGCTTTTGAGAATTTCTTGCCCCCATTGAGTTCATAAGATATGAAATCAAACCAGGCTAGTATCCCTTCTGGCCTTGATCCAAGACCAGGTCAATGACCACATAGATGGGTGAGTAGTTGGTTGGAAAAAAAGACCTGCTCCCGGGTCAGGAGTTCTCCTCAGTAGACTTTTTCATTCAAGGGTTCATCCTCAGATGCTCAGGTTACCATAAGCCCAAAAGAGGAATTAGGCCACACCTGCATGGACATGATTCCTGGAGATTGAAGTTCCACCAAGTCCCGGTTTTAATGAAATGAGAGTGCATTCAGGCCCCAGAGTGGTCCCTCAATTCGATGTGAAAGGGGTTCAGCGATGGAATTTGAGGTAAAGAGGTCCTCAGAGGGAGGACAGTGTGGCCAACATGCAAGATCCTGTGATCCAAATTGACAAATGGAGAAGTTTTGGAAATTTCCAATCCCAATTCCAAACTCAGAAGGCATCTTGGAGAGCTGGGTCACTCAGAGGTCAAAAGACCAGCAAGCCATGTTTCCTGAGGCCTTTGTCTCTGGGTGGTGTTTTTTTCTCACACGAAGGGCGGGGGAAGAGGCCTAGCTTGAGCGCTTTGGCCATCTATGTAATGCTAGTGCCATCTCGCGGAAAGCTCTTGAATGCGTGTGCGCCATTCAGGCCTGTATACGAGTAGTGTGAGTGGTTGTGGAGGATGTCATGATTTTCAAATGAGTTGCAAGATGCCTAGGCTGCCCTCTGGACCGCCCGGGCTTTTCCCATGGCCCTGAGGGAGGACTGAATACTGGTGATTCCTCAGCATCAAACCTGTACTGTGAGGCCCAGAGCAGACCAGGAGCGACAGAAGGTGCTTCCACATGAAGTCCTGGGGCTGGGCCTCGGTGCCCAGCTCCCTGTACATGACCTGAGGGCATCTCTATAAGGGATAACAAAGGTGATTTTAAAAACTTTGTTTTGGTCCAGTTTCCTTGCTGAAAGATGCAACAATGCTTTCTTTGATGTCACCAAGCTGTAGTGCTCTCAGCCACTCAGGGTCCAAGGGTAACCGAAAAAAACAGAAGACTTGTAGGTGGCACAGAGCAGCATCAGCATCTGTGTCCAAGCCCCAAGAACAGCATACATGACCCAGGGTCCAAACACCATTTGGAAACCTGTTTTTTCGTCGAGCTGGTTACGAGATACATTACCATGTATCCCCATTATCGTGAAGTGGGCCAAATCTATGCAATTGTTAACAACAGTAGAGGTGAAAATCTGTAGGACTTTGAAGTTGGCACTGGTTTCTTTTCTTTTCTTTCTTTTTTTTTTTTTTTTTTTTTGCGTGTCTATCTATGAGTTTTCCATTTAATGTGTTGATGTGAAGTCACTCAGGACATTGCCCGTCGATTTTAATTAAAAAAATCAATAAGAAACGAAAAACCACTAAAGAAATACGTCTGTGAAGGACAATAAAAATAAAAAAAAGTAAAAAAATCTGCTGGCTTAAAATACAGTTGTGTAAAACATGTGGTCACATATTGTGTATAAAACAGAAACGTGCATGAAAGTAGAAACATGCATAGTGCATGGAGACAGGTGTAGGGGTATAGGTTTCTTTCAATTCACAGGCAAATGTCATCCTTTTATGTTTTATGAGGAAAAAAAAGATGAAAAAGCATGCAATAGTCAGCGGAAGCCCACAATCTTCGACTTTTTCGAGTTGCTTTTGAGAATTTCTTGCCCCCATTGAGTTCATAAGATATGAAATCAAACCAGGCTAGTATCCCTTCTGGCCTTGATCCAAGACCAGGTCAATGACCACATAGATGGGTGAGTAGTTGGTTGGAAAAGACCTGCTCCCGGGTCAGGAGTTCTCCTCAGTAGACTTTTTCATTCAAGGGTTCATCCTCAGATGCTCAGGTTACCATAAGCCCAAAAGAGGAATTAGGCCACACCTGCATGGACATGATTCCTGGAGATTGAAGTTCCACCAAGTCCCGGTTTTAATGAAATGAGAGTGCATTCAGGCCCCAGAGTGGTCCCTCAATTCGATGTGAAAGGGGTTCAGCGATGGAATTTGAGGTAAAGAGGTCCTCAGAGGGAGGACAGTGTGGCCAACATGCAAGATCCTGTGATCCAAATTGATGACAAATGGAGAAGTTTTGGAAATTTCCAATCCCAATTCCAAACTCAGAAGGCATCTTGGAGAGCTGGGTCACTCAGAGGTCAAAAGACCAGCAAGCCATGTTTCCTGAGGCCTTTGTCTCTGGGTGGTGTTTTTTTTCTCACACGAAGGGCGGGGGAAGAGGCCTAGCTTGAGCGCTTTGGCCATCTATGTAATGCTAGTGCCATCTCGCGGAAAGCTCTTGAATGCGTGTGCGCCATTCAGGCCTGTATACGAGTAGTGTGAGTGGTTGTGGAGGATGTCATGATTTTCAAATGAGTTGCAAGATGCCTAGGCTGCCCTCTGGACCGCCCGGGCTTTTCCCATGGCCCTGAGGGAGGACTGAATACTGGTGATTCCTCAGCATCAAACCTGTACTGTGAGGCCCAGAGCAGACCAGGAGCGACAGAAGGTGCTTCCACATGAAGTCCTGGGGCTGGGCCTCGGTGCCCAGCTCCCTGTACATGACCTGAGGGCATCTCTATAAGGGATAACAAAGGTGATTTTAAAAACTTTGTTTTGGTCCAGTTTCCTTGCTGAAAGATGCAACAATGCTTTCTTTGATGTCACCAAGCTGTAGTGCTCTCAGCCACTCAGGGTCCAAGGGTAACCGAAAAAAACAGAAGACTTGTAGGTGGCACAGAGCAGCATCAGCATCTGTGTCCAAGCCCCAAGAACAGCATACATGACCCAGGGTCCAAACACCATTTGGAAACCTGTTTTTTCGTCGAGCTGGTTACGAGATACATTACCATGTATCCCCATTATCGTGAAGTGGGCCAAATCTATGCAATTGTTAACAACAGTAGAGGTGAAAATCTGTAGGACTTTGAAGTTGGCACTGGTTTCTTTTCTTTTCTTTCTTTTTTTTTTTTTAATTTTGCGTGTCTATCTATGAGTTTTCCATTTAATGTGTTGATGTGAAGTCACTCAGGACATTGCCCGTCGATTTTAATTAAAAAAAAAAATCAATAAGAAACGAAAAACCACTAAAGAAATACGTCTGTGAAGGACAATAAAAATAAAAAAGTAAAAAAATCTGCTGGCTTAAAATACAGTTGTGTAAAACATGTGGTCACATATTGTGTATAAAACAGAAACGTGCATGAAAGTAGAAACATGCATAGTGCATGGAGACAGGTGTAGGGGTATAGGTTTCTTTCAATTCACAGGCAAATGTCATCCTTTTATGTTTTATGAGGAAAAAAAAAAAGATGAAAAAGCATGCAATAGTCAGCGGAAGCCCACAATCTTCGACTTTTTCGAGTTGCTTTTGAGAATTTCTTGCCCCCATTGAGTTTCATAAGATATGAAATCAAACCAGGCTAGTATCCCTTCTGGCCTTGATCCAAGACCAGGTCAATGACCACATAGATGGGTGAGTAGTTGGTTGGAAAAGACCTGCTCCCGGGTCAGGAGTTCTCCTCAGTAGACTTTTTCATTCAAGGGTTCATCCTCAGATGCTCAGGTTACCATAAGCCCCCAAAAGAGAATTAGGCCACACCTGCATGGACATGATTCCTGGAGATTGAAGTTCCACCAAGTCCCGGTTTTAATGAAATGAGAGTGCATTCAGGCCCCAGAGTGGTCCCTCAATTCGATGTGAAAGGGGTTCAGCGATGGAATTTGAGGTAAAGAGGTCCTCAGAGGGAGGACAGTGTGGCCAACATGCAAGATCCTGTGATCCAAATTGACAAATGGAGAAGTTTTGGAAATTTCCAATCCCAATTCCAAACTCAGAAGGCATCTTGGAGAGCTGGGTCACTCAGAGGTCAAAAGACCAGCAAGCCATGTTTCCTGAGGCCTTTGTCTCTGGGTGGTGTTTTTTCTCACACGAAGGGCGGGGGAAGAGGCCTAGCTTGAGCGCTTTGGCCATCTATGTAATGCTAGTGCCATCTCGCGGAAAGCTCTTGAATGCGTGTGCGCCATTCAGGCCTGTATACGAGTAGTGTGAGTGGTTGTGGAGGATGTCATGATTTTCAAATGAGTTTCAAGATGCCTAGGCTGCCCTCTGGACCGCCCGGGCTTTTCCCATGGCCCTGAGGGAGGACTGAATACTGGTGATTCCTCAGCATCAAACCTGTACTGTGAGGCCCAGAGCAGACCAGGAGCGACAGAAGGTGCTTCCACATGAAGTCCTGGGGCTGGGCCTCGGTGCCCAGCTCCCTGTACATGACCTGAGGGCATCTCTATAAGGGATAACAAAGGTGATTTTAAAAACTTTGTTTTGGTCCAGTTTCCTTGCTGAAAGATGCAACAATGCTTTCTTTGATGTCACCAAGCTGTAGTGCTCTCAGCCACTCAGGGTCCAAGGGTAACCGAAAAAAACAGAAGACTTGTAGGTGGCACAGAGCAGCATCAGCATCTGTGTCCAAGCCCCAAGAACAGCATACATGACCCAGGGTCCAAACACCATTTGGAAACCTGTTTTTTTTTCGAGCTGGTTACGAGATACATTACCATGTATCCCCATTATCGTGAAGTGGGCCAAATCTATGCAATTGTTAACAACAGTAGAGGTGAAAATCTGTAGGACTTTGAAGTTGGCACTGGTTTCTTTTCTTTTCTTTCTTTTTTTTTTTTTTTTTGCGTGTCTATCTATGAGTTTTTTTCCATTTAATGTGTTGATGTGAAGTCACTCAGGACATTGCCCGTCGATTTTAATTAAAAAAATCAATAAGAAACGAAAAACCACTAAAGAAATACGTCTGTGAAGGACAATAAAAATAAAAAAGTAAAAAAATCTGCTGGCTTAAAATACAGTTGTGTAAAACATGTGGTCACATATTGTGTATAAAACAGAAACGTGCATGAAAGTAGAAACATGCATAGTGCATGGAGACAGGTGTAGGGGTATAGGTTTCTTTCAATTCACAGGCAAATGTCATCCTTTTATGTTTTATGAGGAAAAAAAAAAGATGAAAAAGCATGCAATAGTCAGCGGAAGCCCACAATCTTCGACTTTTTCGAGTTGCTTTTGAGAATTTCTTGCCCCCATTGAGTTCATATATGAAATCAAACCAGGCTAGTATCCCTTCTGGCCTTGATCCAAGACCAGGTCAATGACCACATAGATGGGTGAGTAGTTGGTTGGAAAAGACCTGCTCCCGGGTCAGGAGTTCTCCTCAGTAGACTTTTTCATTCAAGGGTTCATCCTCAGATGCTCAGGTTACCATAAGCCCAAAAGAGGAATTAGGCCACACCTGCATGGACATGATTCCTGGAGATTGAAGTTCCACCAAGTCCCGGTTTTAATGAAATGAGAGTGCATTCAGGCCCCAGAGTGGTCCCTCAATTCGATGTGAAAGGGGTTCAGCGATGGAATTTGAGGTAAAGAGGTCCTCAGAGGGAGGACAGTGTGGCCAACATGCAAGATCCTGTGATCCAAATTGACAAATGGAGAAGTTTTGGAAATTTCCAATCCCAATTCCAAACTCAGAAGGCATCTTGGAGAGCTGGGTCACTCAGAGGTCAAAAGACCAGCAAGCCATGTTTCCTGAGGCCTTTGTCTCTGGGTGGTGTTTTTTTCTCACACGAAGGGCGGGGGAAGAGGCCTAGCTTGAGCGCTTTGGCCATCTATGTAATGCTAGTGCCATCTCGCGGAAAGCTCTTGAATGCGTGTGCGCCATTCAGGCCTGTATACGAGTAGTGTGAGTGGTTGTGGAGGATGTCATGATTTTCAAATGAGTTGCAAGATGCCTAGGCTGCCCTCTGGACCGCCCGGGCTTTTCCCATGGCCCTGAGGGAGGACTGAATACTGGTGATTCCTCAGCATCAAACCTGTACTGTGAGGCCCAGAGCAGACCAGGAGCGACAGAAGGTGCTTCCACATGAAGTCCTGGGGCTGGGCCTCGGTGCCCAGCTCCCTGTACATGACCTGAGGGCATCTCTATAAGGGATAACAAAGGTGATTTTAAAAACTTTGTTTTGGTCCAGTTTCCTTGCTGAAAGATGCAACAATGCTTTCTTTGATGTCACCAAGCTGTAGTGCTCTCAGCCACTCAGGGTCCAAGGGTAACCGAAAAAAACAGAAGACTTGTAGGTGGCACAGAGCAGCATCAGCATCTGTGTCCAAGCCCCAAGAACAGCATACATGACCCAGGGTCCAAACACCATTTGGAAACCTGTTTTTTCGTCGAGCTGGTTACGAGATACATTACCATGTATCCCCATTATCGTGAAGTGGGCCAAATCTATGCAATTGTTAACAACAGTAGAGGTGAAAATCTGTAGGACTTTGAAGTTGGCACTGGTTTCTTTTCTTTTCTTTCTTTTTTTTTTTTTTTTTAATTTTGCGTGTCTATCTATGAGTTTTCCATTTAATGTGTTGATGTGAAGTCACTCAGGACATTGCCCGTCGATTTTAATTAAAAAAAATCAATAAGAAACGAAAAACCACTAAAGAAATACGTCTGTGAAGGACAATAAAAATAAAAAAGTAAAAAAAAAAAATGCTGGCTTAAAATACAGTTGTGTAAAAAAACATGTGGTCACATATTGTGTATAAAACAGAAACGTGCATGAAAGTAGAAACATGCATAGTGCATGGAGACAGGTGTAGGGGTATAGGTTTCTTTCAATTCACAGGCAAATGTCATCCTTTTATGTTTTATGAGGAAAAAAAAATGATGAAAAAGCATGCAATAGTCAGCGGAAGCCCACAATCTTCGACTTTTTCGAGTTGCTTTTGAGAATTTCTTGCCCCCATTGAGTTTCATAAGATATGAAATCAAACCAGGCTAGTATCCCTTCTGGCCTTGATCCAAGACCAGGTCAATGACCACATAGATGGGTGAGTAGTTGGTTGGAAAAGACCTGCTCCCGGGTCAGGAGTTCTCCTCAGTAGACTTTTTCATTCAAGGGTTCATCCTCAGATGCTCAGGTTACCACAAGCCCAAAAGAGGAATTAGGCCACACCTGCATGGACATGATTCCTGGAGATTGAAGTTCCACCAAGTCCCGGTTTTAATGAAAAGAGAGTGCATTCAGGCCCCAGAGTGGTCCCTCAATTCGATGTGAAAGGGGTTCAGCGATGGAATTTGAGGTAAAGAGGTCCTCAGAGGGAGGACAGTGTGGCCAACATGCAAGATCCTGTGATCCAAATTGACAAATGGAGAAGTTTTGGAAATTTCCAATCCCAATTCCAAACTCAGAAGGCATCTTGGAGAGCTGGGTCACTCAGAGGTCAAAAGACCAGCAAGCCATGTTTCCTGAGGCCTTTGTCTCTGGGTGGTGTTTTTTTTCACACGAAGGGCGGGGGAAGAGGCCTAGCTTGAGCGCTTTGGCCATCTATGTAATGCTAGTGCCATCTCGCGGAAAGCTCTTGAATGCGTGTGCGCCATTCAGGCCTGTATACGAGTAGTGTGAGTGGTTGTGGAGGATGTCATGATTTTCAAATGAGTTGCAAGATGCCTAGGCTGCCCTCTGGACCGCCCGGGCTTTTCCCATGGCCCTGAGGGAGGACTGAATACTGGTGATTCCCTCAGCATCAAACCTGTACTGTGAGGCCCAGAGCAGACCAGGAGCGACAGAAGGTGCTTCCACATGAAGTCCTGGGGCTGGGCCTCGGTGCCCAGCTCCCTGTACATGACCTGAGGGCATCTCTATAAGGGATAACAAAGGTGATTTTAAAAACTTTGTTTTGGTCCAGTTTCCTTGCTGAAAGATGCAACAATGCTTTCTTTGATGTCACCAAGCTGTAGTGCTCTCAGCCACTCAGGGTCCAAGGGTAACCGAAAAAAAACAGAAGACTTGTAGGTGGCACAGAGCAGCATCAGCATCTGTGTCCAAGCCCCAAGAACAGCATACATGACCCAGGGTCCAAACACCATTTGGAAACCTGTTTTTTCGTCGAGCTGGTTACGAGATACATTACCATGTATCCCCATTATCGTGAAGTGGGCCAAATCTATGCAATTGTTAACAACAGTAGAGGTGAAAATCTGTAGGACTTTGAAGTTGGCACTGGTTTCTTTTCTTTTTTTCTTTTTTTTTTTTTTTTTGCGTGTCTATCTATGAGTTTTCCATTTAATGTGTTGATGTGAAGTCACTCAGGACATTGCCCGTCGATTTTAATTAAAAAAATCAATAAGAAACGAAAAACCACTAAAGAAATACGTCTGTGAAGGACAATAAAAATAAAAAAGTAAAAAAATCTGCTGGCTTAAAATACAGTTGTGTAAAACATGTGGTCACATATTGTGTATAAAACAGAAACGTGCATGAAAGTAGAAACATGCATAGTGCATGGAGACAGGTGTAGGGGTATAGGTTTCTTTCAATTCACAGGCAAATGTCATCCTTTTATGTTTTATGAGGAAAAAAAAGATGAAAAAGCATGCAATAGTCAGCGGAAGCCCACAATCTTCGACTTTTTCGAGTTGCTTTTGAGAATTTCTTGCCCCCATTGAGTTCATAAGATATGAAATCAAACCAGGCTAGTATCCCTTCTGGCCTTGATCCAAGACCAGGTCAATGACCACATAGATGGGTGAGTAGTTGGTTGGAAAAGACCTGCTCCCGGGTCAGGAGTTCTCCTCAGTAGACTTTTTCATTCAAGGGTTCATCCTCAGATGCTCAGGTTACCATAAGCCCAAAAGAGGAATTAGGCCACACCTGCATGGACATGATTCCTGGAGATTGAAGTTCCACCAAGTCCCGGTTTTAATGAAATGAGAGTGCATTCAGGCCCCAGAGTGGTCCCTCAATTCGATGTGAAAGGGGTTCAGCGATGGAATTTGAGGTAAAGAGGTCCTCAGAGGGAGGACAGTGTGGCCAACATGCAAGATCCTGTGATCCAAATTGACAAATGGAGAAGTTTTGGAAATTTCCAATCCCAATTCCAAACTCAGAAGGCATCTTGGAGAGCTGGGTCACTCAGAGGTCAAAAGACCAGCAAGCCATGTTTCCTGAGGCCTTTGTCTCTGGGTGGTGTTTTTTCTCACACGAAGGGCGGGGGAAGAGGCCTAGCTTGAGCGCTTTGGCCATCTATGTAATGCTAGTGCCATCTCGCGGAAAGCTCTTGAATGCGTGTGCGCCATTCAGGCCTGTATACGAGTAGTGTGAGTGGTTGTGGAGGATGTCATGATTTTCAAATGAGTTGCAAGATGCCTAGGCTGCCCTCTGGACCGCCCGGGCTTTTCCCATGGCCCTGAGGGAGGACTGAATACTGGTGATTCCTCAGCATCAAACCTGTACTGTGAGGCCCAGAGCAGACCAGGAGCGACAGAAGGTGCTTCCACATGAAGTCCTGGGGCTGGGCCTCGGTGCCCAGCTCCCTGTACATGACCTGAGGGCATCTCTATAAGGGATAACAAAGGTGATTTTAAAAACTTTGTTTTGGTCCAGTTTCCTTGCTGAAAGATGCAACAATGCTTTCTTTGATGTCACCAAGCTGTAGTGCTCTCAGCCACTCAGGGTCCAAGGGTAACCGAAAAAAACAGAAGACTTGTAGGTGGCACAGAGCAGCATCAGCATCTGTGTCCAAGCCCCAAGAACAGCATACATGACCCAGGGTCCAAACACCATTTGGAAACCTGTTTTTTCGTCGAGCTGGTTACGAGATACATTACCATGTATCCCCATTATCGTGAAGTGGGCCAAATCTATGCAATTGTTAACAACAGTAGAGGTGAAAATCTGTAGGACTTTGAAGTTGGCACTGGTTTCTTTTCTTTTCTTTCTTTTTTTTTTTTTTTTTTATTTTGCGTGTCTATCTATGAGTTTTCCATTTAATGTGTTGATGTGAAGTCACTCAGGACATTGCCCGTCGATTTTAATTAAAAAAATCAATAAGAAACGAAAAACCACTAAAGAAATACGTCTGTGAAGGACAATAAAAATAAAAAAGTAAAAAAATCTGCTGGCTTAAAATACAGTTGTGTAAAACATGTGGTCACATATTGTGTATAAAACAGAAACGTGCATGAAAGTAGAAACATGCATAGTGCATGGAGACAGGTGTGTAGGGGTATAGGTTTCTTTCAATTCACAGGCAAATGTCATCCTTTTATGTTTTATGAGGAAAAAAAAAGATGAAAAAGCATGCAATAGTCAGCGGAAGCCCACAATCTTCGACTTTTTCGAGTTGCTTTTGAGAATTTCTTGCCCCCATTGAGTTCATAAGATATGAAATCAAACCAGGCTAGTATCCCTTCTGGCCTTGATCCAAGACCAGGTCAATGACCACATAGATGGGTGAGTAGTTGGTTGGAAAAGACCTGCTCCCGGGTCAGGAGTTCTCCTCAGTAGACTTTTTCATTCAAGGGTTCATCCTCAGATGCTCAGGTTACCATAAGCCCAAAAGAGGAATTAGGCCACACCTGCATGGACATGATTCCTGGAGATTGAAGTTCCACCAAGTCCCGGTTTTAATGAAATGAGAGTGCATTCAGGCCCCAGAGTGGTCCCTCAATTCGATGTGAAAGGGGTTCAGCGATGGAATTTGAGGTAAAGAGGTCCTCAGAGGGAGGACAGTGTGGCCAACATGCAAGATCCTGTGATCCAAATTGACAAATGGAGAAGTTTTGGAAATTTCCAATCCCAATTCCAAACTCAGAAGGCATCTTGGAGAGCTGGGTCACTCAGAGGTCAAAAGACCAGCAAGCCATGTTTCCTGAGGCCTTTGTCTCTGGGTGGTGTTTTTTCTCACACGAAGGGCGGGGGGGGGAGAGGCCTAGCTTGAGCGCTTTGGCCATCTATGTAATGCTAGTGCCATCTCGCGGAAAGCTCTTGAATGCGTGTGCGCCATTCAGGCCTGTATACGAGTAGTGTGAGTGGTTGTGGAGGATGTCATGATTTTCAAATGAGTTGCAAGATGCCTAGGCTGCCCTCTGGACCGCCCGGGCTTTTCCCATGGCCCTGAGGGAGGACTGAATACTGGTGATTCCTCAGCATCAAACCTGTACTGTGAGGCCCAGAGCAGACCAGGAGCGACAGAAGGTGCTTCCACATGAAGTCCTGGGGCTGGGCCTCGGTGCCCAGCTCCCTGTACATGACCTGAGGGCATCTCTATAAGGGATAACAAAGGTGATTTTAAAAACTTTGTTTTGGTCCAGTTTCCTTGCTGAAAGATGCAACAATGCTTTCTTTGATGTCACCAAGCTGTAGTGCTCTCAGCCACTCAGGGTCCAAGGGTAACCGAAAAAAACAGAAGACTTGTAGGTGGCACAGAGCAGCATCAGCATCTGTGTCCAAGCCCCAAGAACAGCATACATGACCCAGGGTCCAAACACCATTTGGAAACCTGTTTTTTCGTCGAGCTGGTTACGAGATACATTACCATGTATCCCCATTATCGTGAAGTGGGCCAAATCTATGCAATTGTTAACAACAGTAGAGGTGAAAATCTGTAGGACTTTGAAGTTGGCACTGGTTTCTTTTCTTTTCTTTTTTTTTTTTTTTTTAATTTTTTGCGTGTCTATCTATGAGTTTTCCATTTAATGTGTTGATGTGAAGTCACTCAGGACATTGCCCGTCGATTTTAATTAAAAAAATCAATAAGAAACGAAAAACCACTAAAGAAATACGTCTGTGAAGGACAATAAAAATAAAAAAGTAAAAAAATCTGCTGGCTTAAAATACAGTTGTGTAAAACATGTGGTCACATATTGTGTATAAAACAGAAACGTGCATGAAAGTAGAAACATGCATAGTGCATGGAGACAGGTGTAGGGGTATAGGTTTCTTTCAATTCACAGGCAAATGTCATCCTTTTATGTTTTATGAGGAAAAAAAAGATGAAAAAGCATGCAATAGTCAGCGGAAGCCCACAATCTTCGACTTTTTCGAGTTGCTTTTGAGAATTTCTTGCCCCCATTGAGTTCATAAGATATGAAATCAAACCAGGCTAGTATCCCTTCTGGCCTTGATCCAAGACCAGGTCAATGACCACATAGATGGGTGAGTAGTTGGTTGGAAAAGACCTGCTCCCGGGTCAGGAGTTCTCCTCAGTAGACTTTTTCATTCAAGGGTTCATCCTCAGATGCTCAGGTTACCATAAGCCCAAAAGAGGAATTAGGCCACACCTGCATGGACATGATTCCTGGAGATTGAAGTTCCACCAAGTCCCGGTTTTAATGAAATGAGAGTGCATTCAGGCCCCAGAGTGGTCCCTCAATTCGATGTGAAAGGGGTTCAGCGATGGAATTTGAGGTAAAGAGGTCCTCAGAGGGAGGACAGTGTGGCCAACATGCAAGATCCTGTGATCCAAATTGACAAATGGAGAAGTTTTGGAAATTTCCAATCCCAATTCCAAACTCAGAAGGCATCTTGGAGAGCTGGGTCACTCAGAGGTCAAAAGACCAGCAAGCCATGTTTCCTGAGGCCTTTGTCTCTGGGTGGTGTTTTTTCTCACACGAAGGGCGGGGGAAGAGGCCTAGCTTGAGCGCTTTGGCCATCTATGTAATGCTAGTGCCATCTCGCGGAAAGCTCTTGAATGCGTGTGCGCCATTCAGGCCTGTATACGAGTAGTGTGAGTGGTTGTGGAGGATGTCATGATTTTCAAATGAGTTGCAAGATGCCTAGGCTGCCCTCTGGACCGCCCGGGCTTTTCCCATGGCCCTGAGGGAGGACTGAATACTGGTGATTCCTCAGCATCAAACCTGTACTGTGAGGCCCAGAGCAGACCAGGAGCGACAGAAGGTGCTTCCACATGAAGTCCTGGGGCTGGGCCTCGGTGCCCAGCTCCCTGTACATGACCTGAGGGCATCTCTATAAGGGATAACAAAGGTGATTTTAAAAACTTTGTTTTGGTCCAGTTTCCTTGCTGAAAGATGCAACAATGCTTTCTTTGATGTCACCAAGCTGTAGTGCTCTCAGCCACTCAGGGTCCAAGGGTAACCGAAAAAAACAGAAGACTTGTAGGTGGCACAGAGCAGCATCAGCATCTGTGTCCAAGCCCCAAGAACAGCATACATGACCCAGGGTCCAAACACCATTTGGAAACCTGTTTTTTCGAGCTGGTTACGAGATACATTACCATGTATCCCCATTATCGTGAAGTGGGCCAAATCTATGCAATTGTTAACAACAGTAGAGGTGAAAATCTGTAGGACTTTGAAGTTGGCACTGGTTTCTTTTCTTTTCTTTCTTTTTTTTTTTTTTTTTGCGTGTCTATCTATGAGTTTTTCCATTTAATGTGTTGATGTGAAGTCACTCAGGACATTGCCCGTCGATTTTAATTAAAAAAATCAATAAGAAACGAAAAACCACTAAAGAAATACGTCTGTGAAGGACAATAAAAATAAAAAAGTAAAAAAATCTGCTGGCTTAAAATACAGTTGTGTAAAACATGTGGTCACATATTGTGTATAAAACAGAAACGTGCATGAAAGTAGAAACATGCATAGTGCATGGAGACAGGTGTAGGGGTATAGGTTTCTTTCAATTCACAGGCAAATGTCATCCTTTTATGTTTTATGAGGAAAAAAAAAAGAAAAAAGCATGCAATAGTCAGCGGAAGCCCACAATCTTCGACTTTTTCGAGTTGCTTTTGAGAATTTCTTGCCCCCATTGAGTTCATAAGATATGAAATCAAACCAGGCTAGTATCCCTTCTGGCCTTGATCCAAGACCAGGTCAATGACCACATAGATGGGTGAGTAGTTGGTTGGAAAAGACCTGCTCCCGGGTCAGGAGTTCTCCTCAGTAGACTTTTTCATTCAAGGGTTCATCCTCAGATGCTCAGGTTACCATAAGCCCAAAAGAGGAATTAGGCCACACCTGCATGGACATGATTCCTGGAGATTGAAGTTCCACCAAGTCCCGGTTTTAATGAAAAGAGAGTGCATTCAGGCCCCAGAGTGGTCCCTCAATTCGATGTGAAAGGGGTTCAGCGATGGAATTTGAGGTAAAGAGGTCCTCAGAGGGAGGACAGTGTGGCCAACATGCAAGATCCTGTGATCCAAATTGACAAATGGAGAAGTTTTGGAAATTTCCAATCCCAATTCAAACTCAGAAGGCATCTTGGAGAGCTGGGTCACTCAGAGGTCAAAAGACCAGCAAGCCATGTTTCCTGAGGCCTTTGTCTCTGGGTGGTGTTTTTTCTCACACGAAGGGCGGGGGAAGAGGCCTAGCTTGAGCGCTTTGGCCATCTATGTAATGCTAGTGCCATCTCGCGGAAAGCTCTTGAATGCGTGTGCGCCATTCAGGCCTGTATACGAGTAGTGTGAGTGGTTGTGGAGGATGTCATGATTTTCAAATGAGTTGCAAGATGCCTAGGCTGCCCTCTGGACCGCCCGGGCTTTTCCCATGGCCCTGAGGGAGGACTGAATACTGGTGATTCCTCAGCATCAAACCTGTACTGTGAGGCCCAGAGCAGACCAGGAGCGACAGAAGGTGCTTCCACATGAAGTCCTGGGGCTGGGCCTCGGTGCCCAGCTCCCTGTACATGACCTGAGGGCATCTCTATAAGGGATAACAAAGGTGATTTTAAAAACTTTGTTTTGGTCCAGTTTCCTTGCTGAAAGATGCAACAATGCTTTCTTTGATGTCACCAAGCTGTAGTGCTCTCAGCCACTCAGGGTCCAAGGGTAACCGAAAAAAAAAAAAGAAGACTTGTAGGTGGCACAGAGCAGCATCAGCATCTGTGTCCAAGCCCCAAGAACAGCATACATGACCCAGGGTCCAAACACCATTTGGAAACCTGTTTTTTTTTTTTTCGTCGAGCTGGTTACGAGATACATTACCATGTATCCCCATTATCGTGAAGTGGGCCAAATCTATGCAATTGTTAACAACAGTAGAGGTGAAAATCTGTAGGACTTTGAAGTTGGCACTGGTTTCTTTTCTTTTCTTTCTTTTTTTTTTTTTTTTTTTGCGTGTCTATCTATGAGTTTTCCATTTAATGTGTTGATGTGAAGTCACTCAGGACATTGCCCGTCGATTTTAATTAAAAAAATCAATAAGAAACGAAAAACCACTAAAGAAATACGTCTGTGAAGGACAATAAAAATAAAAAAGTAAAAAAATCTGCTGGCTTAAAATACAGTTGTGTAAAACATGTGGTCACATATTGTGTATAAAACAGAAACGTGCATGAAAGTAGAAACATGCATAGTGCATGGAGACAGGTGTAGGGGTATAGGTTTCTTTCAATTCACAGGCAAATGTCATCCTTTTATGTTTTATGAGGAAAAAAAAGATGAAAAAGCATGCAATAGTCAGCGGAAGCCCACAATCTTCGACTTTTTCGAGTTGCTTTTGAGAATTTCTTGCCCCCATTGAGTTTCATAAGATATGAAATCAAACCAGGCTAGTATCCCTTCTGGCCTTGATCCAAGACCAGGTCAATGACCACATAGATGGGTGAGTAGTTGGTTGGAAAAGACCTGCTCCCGGGTCAGGAGTTCTCCTCAGTAGACTTTTTCATTCAAGGGTTCATCCTCAGATGCTCAGGTTACCATAAGCCCAAAAGAGGAATTAGGCCACACCTGCATGGACATGATTTCCGGAGAGTGAAGTTCCACCAAGTCCCGGTTTTAATGAAAAGAGAGTGCATTCAGGCCCCAGAGTGGTCCCTCAATTCGATGTGAAAGGGGTTCAGCGATGGAATTTGAGGTAAAGAGGTCCTCAGAGGGAGGACAGTGTGGCCAACATGCAAGATCCTGTGATCCAAATTGACAAATGGAGAAGTTTTGGAAATTTCCAATCCCAATTCCAAACTCAGAAGGCATCTTGGAGAGCTGGGTCACTCAGAGGTCAAAAGACCAGCAAGCCATGTTTCCTGAGGCCTTTGTCTCTGGGTGGTGTTTTTTCTCACACGAAGGGCGGGGGAAGAGGCCTAGCTTGAGCGCTTTGGCCATCTATGTAATGCTAGTGCCATCTCGCGGAAAGCTCTTGAATGCGTGTGCGCCATTCAGGCCTGTATACGAGTAGTGTGAGTGGTTGTGGAGGATGTCATGATTTTCAAATGAGTTGCAAGATGCCTAGGCTGCCCTCTGGACCGCCGCCCGGGCTTTTCCCATGGCCCTGAGGGAGGACTGAATACTGGTGATTCCTCAGCATCAAACCTGTACTGTGAGGCCCAGAGCAGACCAGGAGCGACAGAAGGTGCTTCCACATGAAGTCCTGGGGCTGGGCCTCGGTGCCCAGCTCCCTGTACATGACCTGAGGGCATCTCTATAAGGGATAACAAAGGTGATTTTAAAAACTTTGTTTTGGTCCAGTTTCCTTGCTGAAAGATGCAACAATGCTTTCTTTGATGTCACCAAGCTGTAGTGCTCTCAGCCACTCAGGGTCCAAGGGTAACCGAAAAAAACAGAAGACTTGTAGGTGGCACAGAGCAGCATCAGCATCTGTGTCCAAGCCCCAAGAACAGCATACATGACCCAGGGTCCAAACACCATTTGGAAACCTGTTTTTTCGTCGAGCTGGTTACGAGATACATTACCATGTATCCCCATTATCGTGAAGTGGGCCAAATCTATGCAATTGTTAACAACAGTAGAGAGGAAAAATCTGTAGGACTTTGAAGTTGGCACTGGTTTCTTTTCTTTTCTTTCTTTTTTTTTTTTTTTTTGCGTGTCTATCTATGAGTTTTCCATTTAATGTGTTGATGTGAAGTCACTCAGGACATTGCCCGTCGATTTTAATTAAAAAAATCAATAAGAAACGAAAAACCACTAAAGAAATACGTCTGTGAAGGACAATAAAAATAAAAAAGTAAAAAAATCTGCTGGCTTAAAATACAGTTGTGTAAAACATGTGGTCACATATTGTGTATAAAACAGAAACGTGCATGAAAGTAGAAACATGCATAGTGCATGGAGACAGGTGTAGGGGTATAGGTTTCTTTCAATTCACAGGCAAATGTCATCCTTTTATGTTTTATGAGGAAAAAAAAGATGAAAAAGCATGCAATAGTCAGCGGAAGCCCACAATCTTCGACTTTTTCGAGTTGCTTTTGAGAATTTCGTGCCCCCATTGAGTTTCATAAGATATGAAATCAAACCAGGCTAGTATCCCTTCTGGCCTTGATCCAAGACCAGGTCAATGACCACATAGATGGGTGAGTAGTTGGTTGGAAAAGACCTGCTCCCGGGTCAGGAGTTCTCCTCAGTAGACTTTTTCATTCAAGGGTTCATCCTCAGATGCTCAGGTTACCATAAGCCCAAAAGAGGAATTAGGCCACACCTGCATGGACATGATTCCTGGAGATTGAAGTTCCACCAAGTCCCGGTTTTAATGAAAAGAGAGTGCATTCAGGCCCCAGAGTGGTCCCTCAATTCGATGTGAAAGGGGTTCAGCGATGGAATTTGAGGTAAAGAGGTCCTCAGAGGGAGGACAGTGTGGCCAACATGCAAGATCCTGTGATCCAAATTGACAAATGGAGAAGTTTTGGAAATTTCCAATCCCAATTCCAAACTCAGAAGGCATCTTGGAGAGCTGGGTCACTCAGAGGTCAAAAGACCAGCAAGCCATGTTTCCTGAGGCCTTTGTCTCTGGGTGGTGTTTTTTTCACACACGAAGGGCGGGGGAAGAGGCCTAGCTTGAGCGCTTTGGCCATCTATGTAATGCTAGTGCCATCTCGCGGAAAGCTCTTGAATGCGTGTGCGCCATTCAGGCCTGTATACGAGTAGTGTGAGTGGTTGTGGAGGATGTCATGATTTTCAAATGAGTTGCAAGATGCCTAGGCTGCCCTCTGGACCGCCCGGGCTTTTCCCATGGCCCTGAGGGAGGACTGAATACTGGTGATTCCTCAGCATCAAACCTGTACTGTGAGGCCCAGAGCAGACCAGGAGCGACAGAAGGTGCTTCCACATGAAGTCCTGGGGCTGGGCCTCGGTGCCCAGCTCCCTGTACATGACCTGAGGGCATCTCTATAAGGGATAACAAAGGTGATTTTAAAAACTTTGTTTTGGTCCAGTTTCCTTGCTGAAAGATGCAACAATGCTTTCTTTGATGTCACCAAGCTGTAGTGCTCTCAGCCACTCAGGGTCCAAGGGGTAACCGAAAAAAACAGAAGACTTGTAGGTGGCACAGAGCAGCATCAGCATCTGTGTCCAAGCCCCAAGAACAGCATACATGACCCAGGGTCCAAACACCATTTGGAAACCTGTTTTTTCGTCGAGCTGGTTACGAGATACATTACCATGTATCCCCATTATCGTGAAGTGGGCCAAATCTATGCAATTGTTAACAACAGTAGAGGTGAAAATCTGTAGGACTTTGAAGTTGGCACTGGTTTCTTTTCTTTTCTTTCTTTTTTTTTTTTTTTTTGCGTGTCTATCTATGAGTTTTCCATTTAATGTGTTGATGTGAAGTCACTCAGGACATTGCCCGTCGATTTTAATTAAAAAAATCAATAAGAAACGAAAAACCACTAAAGAAATACGTCTGTGAAGGACAATAAAAATAAAAAAGTAAAAAAATCTGCTGGCTTAAAATACAGTTGTGTAAAACATGTGGTCACATATTGTGTATAAAACAGAAACGTGCATGAAAGTAGAAACATGCATAGTGCATGGAGACAGGTGTAGGGGTATAGGTTTCTTTCAATTCACAGGCAAATGTCATCCTTTTATGTTTTATGAGGAAAAAAAAGATGAAAAAGCATGCAATAGTCAGCGGAAGCCCACAATCTTCGACTTTTTCGAGTTGCTTTTGAGAATTTCTTGCCCCCATTGAGTTTCATAAGATATGAAATCAAACCAGGCTAG
This sequence comes from Tamias sibiricus, assembly GCA_025594165.1. Classification (NCBI taxonomy): domain Eukaryota; kingdom Metazoa; phylum Chordata; class Mammalia; order Rodentia; family Sciuridae; genus Tamias; species Tamias sibiricus. The sequence continues at coordinate 7,734 of JAKELJ010000168.1, read as the reverse complement.
TATCCCTTCTGGCCTTGATCCAAGACCAGGTCAATGACCACATAGATGGGTGAGTAGTTGGTTGGAAAAGACCTGCTCCCGGGTCAGGAGTTCTCCTCAGTAGACTTTTTCATTCAAGGGTTCATCCTCAGATGCTCAGGTACCATAAGCCCAAAAGAGGAATTAGGCCACACCTGCATGGACATGATTCCTGGAGATTGAAGTTCCACCAAGTCCCGGTTTTAATGAAAAGAGAGTGCATTCAGGCCCCAGAGTGGTCCCTCAATTCGATGTGAAAGGGGTTCAGCGATGGAATTTGAGGTAAAGAGGTCCTCAGAGGGAGGACAGTGTGGCCAACATGCAAGATCCTGTGATCCAAATTGACAAATGGAGAAGTTTTGGAAATTTCCAATCCCAATTCCAAACTCAGAAGGCATCTTGGAGAGCTGGGTCACTCAGAGGTCAAAAGACCAGCAAGCCATGTTTCCTGAGGCCTTTGTCTCTGGGTGGTGTTTTTTCTCACACGAAGGGCGGGGGAAGAGGCCTAGCTTGAGCGCTTTGGCCATCTATGTAATGCTAGTGCCATCTCGCGGAAAGCTCTTGAATGCGTGTGCGCCATTCAGGCCTGTATACGAGTAGTGTGAGTGGTTGTGGAGGATGTCATGATTTTCAAATGAGTTGCAAGATGCCTAGGCTGCCCTCTGGACCGCCCGGGCTTTTCCCATGGCCCTGAGGGAGGACTGAATACTGGTGATTCCTCAGCATCAAACCTGTACTGTGAGGCCCAGAGCAGACCAGGAGCGACAGAAGGTGCTTCCACATGAAGTCCTGGGGCTGGGCCTCGGTGCCCAGCTCCCTGTACATGACCTGAGGGCATCTCTATAAGGGATAACAAAGGTGATTTTAAAAACTTTGTTTTGGTCCAGTTTCCTTGCTGAAAGATGCAACAATGCTTTCTTTGATGTCACCAAGCTGTAGTGCTCTCAGCCACTCAGGGTCCAAGGGTAACCGAAAAAAACAGAAGACTTGTAGGTGGCACAGAGCAGCATCAGCATCTGTGTCCAAGCCCCAAGAACAGCATACATGACCCAGGGTCCAAACACCATTTGGAAACCTGTTTTTTTTCGTCGAGCTGGTTACGAGATACATTACCATGTATCCCCATTATCGTGAAGTGGGCCAAATCTATGCAATTGTTAACAACAGTAGAGGTGAAAATCTGTAGGACTTTGAAGTTGGCACTGGTTTCTTTTCTTTTCTTTCTTTTTTTTTTTTTTTAATTTTGCGTGTCTATCTATGAGTTTTCCATTTAATGTGTTGATGTGAAGTCACTCAGGACATTGCCCGTCGATTTTAATTAAAAAAATCAATAAGAAACGAAAAACCACTAAAGAAATACGTCTGTGAAGGACAATAAAAATAAAAAAGTAAAAAAATCTGCTGGCTTAAAATACAGTTGTGTAAAACATGTGGTCACATATTGTGTATAAAACAGAAACGTGCATGAAAGTAGAAACATGCATAGTGCATGGAGACAGGTGTAGGGGTATAGGTTTCTTTCAATTCACAGGCAAATGTCATCCTTTTATGTTTTATGAGGAAAAAAAAATGAAAAAGCATGCAATAGTCAGCGGAAGCCCACAATCTTCGACTTTTTCGAGTTGCTTTTGAGAATTTCTTGCCCCCATTGAGTTCATAAGATATGAAATCAAACCAGGCTAGTATCCCTTCTGGCCTTGATCCAAGACCAGTCAATGACCACATAGATGGGTGAGTAGTTGGTTGGAAAAGACCTGCTCCCGGGTCAGGAGTTCTCCTCAGTAGACTTTTTCATTCAAGGGTTCATCCTCAGATGCTCAGGTTACCATAAGCCCAAAAGAGGAATTAGGCCACACCTGCATGGACATGATTCCTGGAGATTGAAGTTCCACCAAGTCCCGGTTTTAATGAAAAGAGAGTGCATTCAGGCCCCAGAGTGGTCCCTCAATTCGATGTGAAAGGGGTTCAGCGATGGAATTTGAGGTAAAGAGGTCCTCAGAGGGAGGACAGTGTGGCCAACATGCAAGATCCTGTGATCCAAATTGACAAATGGAGAAGTTTTGGAAATTTCCAATCCCAATTCCAAACTCAGAAGGCATCTTGGAGAGCTGGGTCACTCAGAGGTCAAAAGACCAGCAAGCCATGTTTCCTGAGGCCTTTGTCTCTGGGTGGTGTTTTTTTCTCACACGAAGGGCGGGGGAAGAGGCCTAGCTTGAGCGCTTTGGCCATCTATGTAATGCTAGTGCCATCTCGCGGAAAGCTCTTGAATGCGTGTGCGCCATTCAGGCCTGTATACGAGTAGTGTGAGTGGTTGTGGAGGATGTCATGATTTTCAAATGAGTTGCAAGATGCCTAGGCTGCCCTCTGGACCGCCCGGGCTTTTCCCATGGCCCTGAGGGAGGACTGAATACTGGTGATTCCTCAGCATCAAACCTGTACTGTGAGGCCCAGAGCAGACCAGGAGCGACAGAAGGTGCTTCCACATGAAGTCCTGGGGCTGGGCCTCGGTGCCCAGCTCCCTGTACATGACCTGAGGGCATCTCTATAAGGGATAACAAAGGTGATTTTAAAAACTTTGTTTTGGTCCAGTTTCCTTGCTGAAAGATGCAACAATGCTTTCTTTGATGTCACCAAGCTGTAGTGCTCTCAGCCACTCAGGGTCCAAGGGTAACCGAAAAAAACAGAAGACTTGTAGGTGGCACAGAGCAGCATCAGCATCTGTGTCCAAGCCCCAAGAACAGCATACATGACCCAGGGTCCAAACACCATTTGGAAACCTGTTTTTTTCGTCGAGCTGGTTACGAGATACATTACCATGTATCCCCATTATCGTGAAGTGGGCCAAATCTATGCAATTGTTAACAACAGTAGAGGTGAAAATCTGTAGGACTTTGAAGTTGGCACTGGTTTCTTTTCTTTTCTTTCTTTTTTTTTTTTAATTTTGCGTGTCTATCTATGAGTTTTCCATTTAATGTGTTGATGTGAAGTCACTCAGGACATTGCCCGTCGATTTTAATTAAAAAAATCAATAAGAAACGAAAAACCACTAAAGAAATACGTCTGTGAAGGACAATAAAAATAAAAAAGTAAAAAAATCTGCTGGCTTAAAATACAGTTGTGTAAAACATGTGGTCACATATTGTGTATAAAACAGAAACGTGCATGAAAGTAGAAACATGCATAGTGCATGGAGACAGGTGTAGGGGTATAGGTTTCTTTCAATTCACAGGCAAATGTCATCCTTTTATGTTTTATGAGGAAAAAAAAGATGAAAAAGCATGCAATAGTCAGCGGAAGCCCACAATCTTCGACTTTTTCGAGTTGCTTTTGAGAATTTCTTGCCCCCATTGAGTTCATAAGATATGAAATCAAACCAGGCTAGTATCCCTTCTGGCCTTGATCCAAGACCAGGTCAATGACCACATAGATGGGTGAGTAGTTGGTTGGAAAAGACCTGCTCCCGGGTCAGGAGTTCTCCTCAGTAGACTTTTTCATTCAAGGGTTCATCCTCAGATGCTCAGGTTACCATAAGCCCAAAAGAGGAATTAGGCCACACCTGCATGGACATGATTCCTGGAGATTGAAGTTCCACCAAGTCCCGGTTTTAATGAAATGAGAGTGCATTCAGGCCCCAGAGTGGTCCCTCAATTCGATGTGAAAGGGGTTCAGCGATGGAATTTGAGGTAAAGAGGTCCTCAGAGGGAGGACAGTGTGGCCAACATGCAAGATCCTGTGATCCAAATTGACAAGGAGAAGTTTTGGAAATTTCCAATCCCAATTCCAAACTCAGAAGGCATCTTGGAGAGCTGGGTCACTCAGAGGTCAAAAGACCAGCAAGCCATGTTTCCTGAGGCCTTTGTCTCTGGGTGGTGTTTTTTCTCACACGAAGGGCGGGGGAAGAGGCCTAGCTTGAGCGCTTTGGCCATCTATGTAATGCTAGTGCCATCTCGCGGAAAGCTCTTGAATGCGTGTGCGCCATTCAGGCCTGTATACGAGTAGTGTGAGTGGTTGTGGAGGATGTCATGATTTTCAAATGAGTTGCAAGATGCCTAGGCTGCCCTCTGGACCGCCCGGGCTTTTCCCATGGCCCTGAGGGAGGACTGAATACTGGTGATTCCTCAGCATCAAACCTGTACTGTGAGGCCCAGAGCAGACCAGGAGCGACAGAAGGTGCTTCCACATGAAGTCCTGGGGCTGGGCCTCGGTGCCCAGCTCCCTGTACATGACCTGAGGGCATCTCTATAAGGGATAACAAAGGTGATTTTAAAAACTTTGTTTTGGTCCAGTTTCCTTGCTGAAAGATGCAACAATGCTTTCTTTGATGTCACCAAGCTGTAGTGCTCTCAGCCACTCAGGGTCCAAGGGTAACCGAAAAAAACAGAAGACTTGTAGGTGGCACAGAGCAGCATCAGCATCTGTGTCCAAGCCCCAAGAACAGCATACATGACCCAGGGTCCAAACACCATTTGGAAACCTGTTTTTTTTCGTCGAGCTGGTTACGAGATACATTACCATGTATCCCCATTATCGTGAAGTGGGCCAAATCTATGCAATTGTTAACAACAGTAGAGGTGAAAATCTGTAGGACTTTGAAGTTGGCACTGGTTTCTTTTCTTTTCTTTCTTTTTTTTTTTTTTTAATTTTGCGTGTCTATCTATGAGTTTTCCATTTAATGTGTTGATGTGAAGTCACTCAGGACATTGCCCGTCGATTTTAATTAAAAAAATCAATAAGAAACGAAAAACCACTAAAGAAATACGTCTGTGAAGGACAATAAAAATAAAAAAGTAAAAAAATCTGCTGGCTTAAAATACAGTTGTGTAAAACATGTGGTCACATATTGTGTATAAAACAGAAACGTGCATGAAAGTAGAAACATGCATAGTGCATGGAGACAGGTGTAGGGGTATAGGTTTCTTTCAATTCACAGGCAAATGTCATCCTTTTATGTTTTATGAGGAAAAAAAAGATGAAAAAGCATGCAATAGTCAGCGGAAGCCCACAATCTTCGACTTTTTCGAGTTGCTTTTGAGAATTTCTTGCCCCCATTGAGTTCATAAGATATGAAATCAAACCAGGCTAGTATCCCTTCTGGCCTTGATCCAAGACCAGGTCAATGACCACATAGATGGGTGAGTAGTTGGTTGGAAAAGACCTGCTCCCGGGTCAGGAGTTCTCCTCAGTAGACTTTTTCATTCAAGGGTTCATCCTCAGATGCTCAGGTTACCATAAGCCCAAAAGAGAGAATTAGGCCACACCTGCATGGACATGATTCCTGGAGATTGAAGTTCCACAAGTCCCGGTTTTAATGAAATGAGAGTGCATTCAGGCCCCAGAGTGGTCCCTCAATTCGATGTGAAAGGGGTTCAGCGATGGAATTTGAGGTAAAGAGGTCCTCAGAGGGAGGACAGTGTGGCCAACATGCAAGATCCTGTGATCCAAATTGACAAATGGAGAAGTTTTGGAAATTTCCAATCCCAATTCCAAACTCAGAAGGCATCTTGGAGAGCTGGGTCACTCAGAGGTCAAAAGACCAGCAAGCCATGTTTCCTGAGGCCTTTGTCTCTGGGTGGTGTTTTTTCTCACACGAAGGGCGGGGGAAGAGGCCTAGCTTGAGCGCTTTGGCCATCTATGTAATGCTAGTGCCATCTCGCGGAAAGCTCTTGAATGCGTGTGCGCCATTCAGGCCTGTATACGAGTAGTGTGAGTGGTTGTGGAGGATGTCATGATTTTCAAATGAGTTGCAAGATGCCTAGGCTGCCCTCTGGACCGCCCGGGCTTTTCCCATGGCCCTGAGGGAGGACTGAATACTGGTGATTCCTCAGCATCAAAACCTGTACTGTGAGGCCCAGAGCAGACCAGGAGCGACAGAAGGTGCTTCCACATGAAGTCCTGGGGCTGGGCCTCGGTGCCCAGCTCCCTGTACATGACCTGAGGGCATCTCTATAAGGGATAACAAAGGTGATTTTAAAAACTTTGTTTTGGTCCAGTTTCCTTGCTGAAAGATGCAACAATGCTTTCTTTGATGTCACCAAGCTGTAGTGCTCTCAGCCACTCAGGGTCCAAGGGTAACCGAAAAAAACAGAAGACTTGTAGGTGGCACAGAGCAGCATCAGCATCTGTGTCCAAGCCCCAAGAACAGCATACATGACCCAGGGTCCAAACACCATTTGGAAACCTGTTTTTTTTTCGTCGAGCTGGTTACGAGATACATTACCATGTATCCCCATTATCGTGAAGTGGGCCAAATCTATGCAATTGTTAACAACAGTAGAGGTGAAAATCTGTAGGACTTTGAAGTTGGCACTGGTTTCTTTTCTTTTCTTTCTTTTTTTTTTTTTTTTTATTTTGCGTGTCTATCTATGAGTTTTCCATTTAATGTGTTGATGTGAAGTCACTCAGGACATTGCCCGTCGATTTTAATTAAAAAAATCAATAAGAAACGAAAAACCACTAAAGAAATACGTCTGTGAAGGACAATAAAAATAAAAAAGTAAAAAAATCTGCTGGCTTAAAATACAGTTGTGTAAAACATGTGGTCACATATTGTGTATAAAACAGAAACGTGCATGAAAGTAGAAACATGCATAGTGCATGGAGACAGGTGTAGGGGTATAGGTTTCTTTCAATTCACAGGCAAATGTCATCCTTTTATGTTTTATGAGGAAAAAAAAGATGAAAAAGCATGCAATAGTCAGCGGAAGCCCACAATCTTCGACTTTTTCGAGTTGCTTTTGAGAATTTCTTGCCCCATTGAGTTCATAAGATATGAAATCAAACCAGGCTAGTATCCCTTCTGGCCTTGATCCAAGACCAGGTCAATGACCACATAGATGGGTGAGTAGTTGGTTGGAAAAGACCTGCTCCCGGGTCAGGAGTTCTCCTCAGTAGACTTTTTCATTCAAGGGTTCATCCTCAGATGCTCAGGTTACCATAAGCCCAAAAGAGGAATTAGGCCACACCTGCATGGACATGATTCCTGGAGATTGAAGTTCCACCAAGTCCCGGTTTTAATGAAATGAGAGTGCATTCAGGCCCCAGAGTGGTCCCTCAATTCGATGTGAAAGGGGTTCAGCGATGGAATTTGAGGTAAAGAGGTCCTCAGAGGGAGGACAGTGTGGCCAACATGCAAGATCCTGTGATCCAAATTGACAAATGGAGAAGTTTTGGAAATTTCCAATCCCAATTCCAAACTCAGAAGGCATCTTGGAGAGCTGGGTCACTCAGAGGTCAAAAGACCAGCAAGCCATGTTTCCTGAGGCCTTTGTCTCTGGGTGGTGTTTTTTCTCACACGAAGGGCGGGGGAAGAGGCCTAGCTTGAGCGCTTTGGCCATCTATGTAATGCTAGTGCCATCTCGCGGAAAGCTCTTGAATGCGTGTGCGCCATTCAGGCCTGTATACGAGTAGTGTGAGTGGTTGTGGAGGATGTCATGATTTTCAAATGAGTTGCAAGATGCCTAGGCTGCCCTCTGGACCGCCCGGGCTTTTCCCATGGCCCTGAGGGAGGACTGAATACTGGTGATTCCTCAGCATCAAACCTGTACTGTGAGGCCCAGAGCAGACCAGGAGCGACAGAAGGTGCTTCCACATGAAGTCCTGGGGCTGGGCCTCGGTGCCCAGCTCCCTGTACATGACCTGAGGGCATCTCTATAAGGGATAACAAAGGTGATTTTAAAAACTTTGTTTTGGTCCAGTTTCCTTGCTGAAAGATGCAAC
>JAKELJ010000167.1:0-60559 GCA_025594165.1 Tamias sibiricus | reverse complement strand
TTGTGATCTGAAATGCTTTTCTGCATTTTCAAACTTCTAGCAATAACCATTGAGGAATTAAACTACAGGTGTTTTCAGTGAAATTCGCCTAATCAGGGTAAACATCCAACAGGCTCTAAACAAAAAAACCCATGATGGTGGGATGACCAAACTTGGGGAGTCTTGAGGAGCACATGAGAGAATCATTTTTTCAGAGTTTCATTGAAATACACAAAGAAACCTAGTGCCAAGAAGCTAAAAAACATGGAATTATTTCCAGTTCGCTAAAATGCTTTTCTGTTGAGTTTGAAACTCTTTTGCTACCTAGTGATTCAGCTTTGAGATACTTGAACAGGAGAGAAGCACAGTGTTCTCTTGTAAACTAAAGTGTTGTTACTGCGTTTTTAAAGTTCTAGCATTAACCATTTAAGAATTAAACTCACAGGCGTTTTCAGGCATTTTCGCCTAATCAGGGTAAACATCCAATAGGCTCTAAATAAAAAACACGTGATGGTGGATTGACCAAATTTGGGGAGCCATGAGGGGCACAAGAGAGAATCATTTTGTCAGAGTTTCATTGAAATACACAGCGAAACCTAATAAACAGAAGCTAAGAAACATGGAATTATTTCCAGTTGGCTAAAATGCTTTTCTGTTAGTTTGAAACTCTTTTGCTACCAAGAGATTCAGCTTTGAGATACTTGAACCAGGAGAGAAGCACAGTGTGATCTTTTGATCTGAAGTGCTTTTCTGCATTTCCAATGTTCTAGCATTAACCATTGAGGAATTAAAACTACAGGCGTTTTCAGTGAAATTCGCCTAATCAGGGTAAACATCCAATAGGCTCTAAACAAAAAACCGTGATGGTGGATTGGCCAAATTTGGGGAGCCATGTGAGGGGCACAAGAGAGAATCATTTTGTCAGAGTTTCTTTGAAAGTCACAAAGAAACCTAATACCCACACAAGCTAAGAAACATGGAATTATTTCAGATGGTTAAAATGCTTTTCTGTGAGTTTGAAACTCTTTTGCTACGTAGAGATTCAGATTTGAGATACTTGAACCAGGAGAGAAGCACAGTATGCTCTTTGTGAAGTAAAGTGTTGTTTTGCATTTTTAAAGTTCTAGCATTAACCATTTAAGAATTAAAATCACAGGCGTTTTCAGGCGTTTTCGCCTAATCTGGGTAAACATCCAATAGGCTCTAAATAAAAAACTCGTGATGGTGGATTGACCAAATTTGGGGAGCCATGAGGGGCACAAGAGAGAATCATTTTGTCAGAGTTTCATTGAAATACACAACGAAACCTAATACCCACAAGCTAAGAAACATGGAATAATTTCCAGTTGGCTAAATCGCTTTTCTGTGAGTTTGAAACTCTTTTGCTACCTAGTGATTCAGTTTTGAGATACTTGAACCAGGAAAGAAGCACAGTGTGCTCTTGTGATCTGAAGTGCTTTTCTGCATTTTCAAAGTTCTATCATTAACCATTGAGGAATTAAACTAACAGGCGTTTTCAGTGAAATTTGCCTAATCAGGGTAAATATCCAATAGGCTCTAAAAAAAACCCCATGATGGTGAGATGACCAAATTTGGAGAGCCATGAGGGACACAAGAGAGAATCATTTTGTCAGAGTTTCATTGATATACAAAAAGAAACCTAGTTCCAGAAGCTAAGAAACATGGAATTATTTCCAGTTGGCTAAATCGATTTTCTGTGAGTTTGAAACTCTTTTGCTACCTAGTGATTCAGCTTTGAGATACTTGAACCAGGAAAGAAGCACAGTGTGCTCTTGTGATATGAAATGGTTTTCCACATTTTCAAAGTTCTAGCATTAACCCATTGAGGAATTAAACTACAGGCGTTTTCAGTGAAATTTGCTTAATCAGGGTAAACATCCAATAGGCTCTAAACAAAAAACCCGTTGATGGTGGATTGACCAAATTTGGGCAGCCTATGAGGGGCACAAGAGAGAATCATTTTGTCATAGTTTCATTGAAATACACAAAGAAACCTACTACCCACAAGATAAGAAACATGGAATTATTTCAAGTTGGCTAAAAACGCTTTTCTGTGAGTTTGAAACTCTTTTGCTACCTAGTGATTCAGCTTTGAGATACTTGAACCAGGAGAGAAGCACAATGTGGTCTTGTGAACTAGAGTGTTGTTTCTGCGTTTTTAAAATTCTAGCATTAACCCTTTAAGAATTAAACTCACAGGCGTTTTCAGGCATGTTCGCCTAATCAGGGTAAACATCCAATAGACTGTGAACAAAACACCCTTGATGGTGGGATGACCAAACTTGGGGAGCATTGAGGGGCACATGAGAGAATCATTTTTTCAGAGTTTCATTGAAATACACAAAGAAACCTAGTGCCCAGAAGCTAAAAACATGGAATCATTTCCAGTTCGCTAAAAGGCTTTTGTGTGAGTTTGAAACTCTTTTGCTACCTAGAGATTCAGATTTGAGATACTTGAACCAGGAGAGAAGCAAAGTGTGCTCTTGTGAACTAAAGTGTTGTTTCTGCATTTTTAAAGTTCTAGCATTAAACCATTTAAGAATTAAACTCACAGGCGTTTTCAGGCATTTTCGCCTAATCAGGGTAAATATCCAATAGGCTCTAAATAAAAAACACGTGATGGTGGATTGACCAAATTTGGGGAGCCATGAGGGGCACAAGAGAGAATCATTTTGTCAGAGTTTCATTGAAATACACAGCGAAACCTAATAAACACAAGCTAAGAAACATGGAATTATTTCCAGTTGGCTAAAATGCTTTTCTGTTAGTTTGAAACTCTTTTGCTACCAAGAGATTCAGCTCTGAGATACTTGAACCAGGAGAGAAGCACAGTGTGCTCTTTTGATCTGAAGGGCTTTTCTGCATTTCCAATGTTCTAGCATGAACCATTGAGGAATTAAACTACAGGCGTTTTCAGTGAAATTCGCCTAATCAGGGTAAACATCCAATAGGCTCTAAACAAAAAACCCGTGATGGTGGATTGGCCAAATTTGGGGAGCCATGAGGGGCACAAGAGAGAATCATTTTGTCAGAGTTTCATTGAAATACACAAGGAAACCTAGTACCCAGAAGCTAAGAAACATGGAATTATTTCCAGTTGGCTAAAACGCTTTTCTGTGAGTTTGAAACTCTTTTGCTACCTAGTGATTAAGCTTGGAGATACTTGAACCAGGAGAGAAGCACAGTGTGCTCTTGTGATCTGAAGTGCTTTTCTGCATTTTCAAAGTTCTAGCATTAACCATTGAGGAATTAAACTACAGGCGTTTTCAGTGAAATTCGCCTAATCAGGGTAAACATCCAATAGGCTCTAAACAAAAAACTTGTGATGGTGGATTGACCAAATTTGGGGAGCTATGAGGGGCACAAGAGAGAATCATTTTGTCAGAGTTTCTTTGAAAGACACAAAGAAACCTAATACCCACAAGCTAAGAAACATGGAATTATTTCCAGATGGTTAAAATGCTTTTCTGTGAGTTTGAAACTCTTTTGCTACGTAGAGATTCAGATTTGAGATACTTGAACCAGGAGAGAAGCACAGTGTGCTCTTGTGAACTAAAGTGTTGTTTTGCATTTTTTAAAGTTCTAGCATTAACCATTTAAGAATTAAACTCACAGGCGTTTTCAGGCATTTTCGCCTAATCTGGGTAAACATCCAATAGGCTCTAAATAAAAAAACTCGTGATGGTGGATTGACCAAATTTGGGGAGCCATGAGGGGCACAAGAGAGAATCATTTTGTCAGAGTTTCATTGAAATACACAACGAAACCTAATACCCACAAGCTAAGAAACATGGAATTATTTCCAGTTGGCTAAAATGCTTTTCTGTTAGTTTGAAACTCTTTTGTAACCTAGAGATTCAGCTTTGAGATACTTGAACCAGGAGAGAAGCACAGTGTGCTCTTGTGATCTGAAGTGCTTTTCTGCATTTTCAAAGTTCCTGCATTAACCATTGAGGAATTAAACTACAGGAGTTTCAGTGAAATTCGACTAATCAGGGTAAACATACAATAGGCTCTAAGCAAAAAAACCGTGATGGTGGATTGACCACATTTGGGGAGCCATGAGTGGCACAAGAGAGAATCATTTTGTCAGAGTTTCATTGAAATACACAAAGAAACCTAGTACCCAGAAGCTAAGAAACATGGAATTATTTCCAGTTGGCTAAATCGCTTTTCTGTGAGTTTGAAACTCTTTTGCTACCTAGTGATTCAGCTTTGAGATACTTGAAACAGGAAAGAAGCACAGTGTGCTCTTGTGATCTGAAGTGCTTTTCTGCATTTTCAAAGTTCTATCATTAACCATTGAGGAATTAAAACTAACAGACATTTTCAGTGAAATTTGTCTAATCAGGGTAAATATCCAATAGGCTGTAAAAAAAAAACCCATGATGGTGAGATGACCAAATTTGGGGAGCCATGAGGGACACAAGAGAGAATCATTTTGTCAGAGTTTCATTGATATACAAAAAGAAACCTAGTTCCCAGAAGCTAAGAAACTTGGAATTATTTCCAGTTGGCTAAATCGCTTTTCTGTGAGTTTGAAACTCTTTTGCTACCTAGTGATTTAGCTTTGAGATACTTGAACCAGGACAGAAGCACAGTGTGCTCTTGTGATATGAAATGGTTTTCCACATTTTCAAAGTTCTAGCATTAACCATTGAGGAATTAAACTACAGGCGTTTTCAGTGAAATTTGCTTAATCAGGGTAAACATCCAATAGGCTCTAAACAAAAAAAACCGTGATGGTGGATTGACCAAATTAGGGGAGCCATGAGGGGCACAAGAGAGAATCATTTTGTCATAGTTTCATTGAAATACACAAAGAAACCTACTACCCACAAGATAAGAAACATGGAATTATTTCAAGTTGGCTAAAACGCTTTTCTGTGAGTTTGAAACTCTTTTGCTACCTAGTGATTCAGCTTTGAGATACTTGAACCAGGAGAGAAGCACAATGTGGTCTTGTGAACTATAGTGTTGTTCTGCGTTTTTAAAGTTCTAGCATTAACCATTTAAGAATTAAAAACTCACAGGCGTTTTCAGGCATGTTCGCCTAATCAGGGTAAACATCCAATAGACTGTGAACAAAACACCCATTGATGGTGGGATGACCAAACTTGGGGGAGCATTGAGGGGCACATGAGAGAATCATTTTTTCAGAGTTTCATTGAAATACACAAAGAAACCTAGTGCCCAGAAGCTAAAAACATGGAATCATTTCCAGTTCGATAGAAGGCTTTTGTGTGAGTTTGAAACTCTTTTGTTACCTAGTGATTCAGCTTGGAGATACTTGAACCAGGACAGAAGCAGAGTGTGCTCTTGTGATCTGAAGTGCTTTTCTGCATTTCCAATGTTCTAGCATTAACCATTGAGGAATTAAACTACAGGCGTTTTCAGTGAAATTCGCCTAATCAGGGTAAACATCCAATAAGCTCTAAACAAAATACCCATGATGGTGGATTGGCCAAATTTGGGGAGCCATGAGGGGCACAAGAGAGAATCATTTTGTCAGAGTTTCATTGAAATACACAAGGAAACCTAGTACCCATAAGCTAAGAAACATGGAATTATTTCCAGTTGGCTAAAACGCTTTTCTGTGAGTTTGAAACTCTTTTGCTACCTAGTGATTTAGCTTTGAGATACTTGAACCAGGAGAGAAGCACAGTGTGCTCTTGTGATCTGAAGTGCTTTTCTGCATTTTCAAAGTTCTAGCATTAACCATTGAGGAATTAAACTACAGGCGTTTTCAGTGAAATTCGCCTAATCTGGGTAAACATCCAATAGGCTCTAAACAAAAAACTCGTGATGGTGGATTGACCAAATTTGGGGAGCTATGAGGGGCACAAGAGAGAATCATTTTGTCAGAGTTTCTTTGAAAGACACAAAGAAACCTAATACCCACAAGCTAAGAAACATGGAATTATTTCCAGATGGTAAAAATGCTTTTCTGTGAGTTTGAAACTCTTTTTGCTACCTAGAGATTCAGATTTGAGATACTTGAACCAGGAGAGAAGCACAGTATGCTCTTGTGAACTAAAGTGTTTTTCTGCATTTTTAAGTTCTAGCATTAACCATTTAAGAATTAAACTCACAGGCGTTTTCAGGCATTTTCGCCTAATCTGGGTAACATCCAATAGGCTCTAAAATAAAAAACTCGTGATGGTGGATTGACCAAATTTGGGGAGCCATGAGGGGCACAAGAAAGAATCATTTTGTCAGAGTTTCATTGAAATACACAACGAAACCTAATACCCACAAGCTAAGAAACATGGAATTATTTCCAGTTGGCTAAAATGCTTTTCTGTTAGTTTGAAACTCTTTTGCTACCTAGAGATTAAGCTTTGAAATACTTGAACCAGGAGAGAAGCACAGTGTGCTCTTGTGATCTGAAGTGCTTTTCTGCATTTTCAAAGTTCCTGCATTAACCATTGAGGAATTAAACTACAGGAGTTTCAGTGAAATTCGACTAATCAGGGTAAACATACAATAGGCTCTAAGCAAAAAAACCGTGATGGTGGATTGACCACATTTGGGGAGCCATGAGTGGCACAAGAGAGAATCATTTTGTCAGAGTTTCATTGAAATACACAAAGAAACCTAGTACCCAGAAGCTAAGAAACATGGAATTATTTCCAGTTGGCTAAATCGCTTTTCTGTGAGTTTGAAACTCTTTTGCTACCTAGTGATTCAGCTTTGAGATACTTGAAACAGGAAAGAAGCACAGTGTGCTCTTGTGATCTGAAGTGCTTTTCTGCATTTTCAAAGTTCTATCATTAACCATTGAGGAATTAAACTAACAGACATTTTCAGTGAAATTTGTCTAATCAGGGTAAATATCCAATAGGCTGTAAAAAAAAACCCATGATGGTGAGATGACCAAATTTGGGGAGCCATGAGGGACACAAGAGAGAATCATTTTGTCAGAGTTTCATTGATATACAAAAAGAAACCTAGTTCCCAGAAGCTAAGAAACTTGGAATTATTTCCAGTTGGCTAAATCGCTTTTCTGTGAGTTTGAAACTCTTTTGCTACCTAGTGATTTAGCTTTGAGATACTTGAACCAGGAAAGAAGCACAGTGTGCTCTTGTGATATGAAATGGTTTTCCACATTTTCAAAGTTCTAGCATTAACCATTGAGGAATTAAACTACAGGCGTTTTCAGTGAAATTTGCTTAATCAGGGTAAACATCCAATAGGCTCTAAACAAAAAACCCCGTGATGGTGGATTGACCAAATTAGGGGAGCCATGAGGGGCACAAGAGAGAATCATTTTGTCATAGTTTCATTGAAATACACAAAGAAAACCTACTACCCACAAAGATAAGAAACATGGAATTATTTCAAGTTGGCTAAAACGCTTTTCTGTGAGTTTGAAACTCTTTTGCTACCTAGTGATTCAGCTTTGAGATACTTGAACCAGGAGAGAAGCACAATGTGGTCTTGTGAACTATAGTGTTGTTCTGCGTTTTTAAAGTTCTAGCATTAACCATTTAAGAATTAAACTCACAGGCGTTTTCAGGCATGTTCGCCTAATCAGGGTAAACATCCAATAGACTGTGAACAAAACACCCTTGATGGTGGGATGACCAAACTTGGGGAGCATTGAGGGGCACATGAGAGAATCATTTTTTCAGAGTTTCATTGAAATACACAAAGAAACCTAGTGCCCAGAAGCTAAAAACATGGAATCATTTCCAGTTCGATAGAAGGCTTTTGTGTGAGTTTGAAACTCTTTTGTTACCTAGTGATTCAGCTTGGAGATACTTGAACCAGGACAGAAGCAGAGTGTGCTCTTGTGATCTGAAGTGCTTTTCTGCATTTCCAATGTTCTAGCATTAACCATTGAGGAATTAAACTACAGGCGTTTTCAGTGAAATTCGCCTAATCAGGGTAAACATCCAATAAGCTCTAAACAAAATACCCATGATGGTGGATTGGCCAAATTTGGGGAGCCATGAGGGGCACAAGAGAGAATCATTTTGTCAGAGTTTCATTGAAATACACAAGGAAACCTAGTACCCATAAGCTAAGAAACATGGAATTATTTCCAGTTGGCTAAAACGCTTTTCTGTGAGTTTGAAACTCTTTTGCTACCTAGTGATTTTAGCTTTGAGATACTTGAACCAGGAGAGAAGCACAGTGTGCTCTTGTGATCTGAAGTGCTTTTCTGCATTTTCAAAGTTCTAGCATTAACCATTGAGGAATTAAAACTACAGGCGTTTTCAGTGAAATTCGCCTAATCTGGGTAAACATCCAATAGGCTCTAAACAAAAAACTCGTGATGGTGGATTGACCAAATTTGGGGAGCTATGAGGGGCACAAGAGAGAATCATTTTGTCAGAGTTTCTTGAAAGACACAAAGAAACCTAATACCCACAAGCTAAGAAACATGGAATTATTTCCAGATGGTAAAAATGCTTTTCTGTGAGTTTGAAACTCTTTTGCTACCTAGAGATTCAGATTTGAGATACTTGAACCAGGAGAGAAGCACAGTATGCTCTTGTGAACTAAAGTGTTTTTCTGCATTTTTAAGTTCTAGCATTAACCATTTAAGAATTAAACTCACAGGCGTTTTCAGGCATTTTCGCCTAATCTGGGTAACATCCAATAGGCTCTAAATAAAAAACTCGTGATGGTGGATTGACCAAATTTGGGGAGCCATGAGGGGCACAAGAAAGAATCATTTTGTCAGAGTTTCATTGAAATACACAACGAAACCTAATACCCACAAGCTAAGAAACATGGAATTATTTCCAGTTGGCTAAAATGCTTTTCTGTTAGTTTGAAACTCTTTTGCTACCTAGAGATTAAGCTTTGAAATACTTGAACCAGGAGAGAAGCACAGTGTGCTCTTGTGATCTGAAGTGCTTTTCTGCATTTTCAAAGTTCCTGCATTAACCATTGAGGAATTAAAACTACAGGAGTTTCAGTGAAATTCGACTAATCAGGGTAAACATACAATAGGCTCTAAGCAAAAAAACCGTGATGGTGGATTGACCACATTTGGGGAGCCATGAGTGGCACAAGAGAGAATCATTTTGTCAGAGTTTCATTGAAATACACAAAGAAACCTAGTACCCACAAGCTAAGAAACATGGAATTATTTCCAGTTGGCTAAATCGCTTTTCTGTGAGTTTGAAACTCTTTTGCTACCTAGTGATTCAGCTTTGAGATACTTGAACCAGGACAGAAGCACAGTGTGCTCTTGTGATCTGAAGTGCTTTTCTGCATTTTCAAAGTTCTATCATTAACCATTGAGGAATTAAACTAACAGACATTTTCAGTGAAATTTGTCTAATCAGGGTAAATATCCAATAGGCTGTAAAAAAAAACCCATGATGGTGAGATGACCAAATTTGGGGAGCCATGAGGGACACAAGAGAGAATCATTTTGTCAGAGTTTCATTGATATACAAAAAGAAACCTAGTTCCCAGAAGCTAAGAAACTTGGAATTATTTCCAGTTGGCTAAAATCGCTTTTCTGTGAGTTTGAAACTCTTTTGCTACCTAGTGATTTAGCTTTGAGATACTTGAACCAGGAAAGAAGCACAGTGTGCTCTTGTGATATGAAATGGTTTTCCACATTTTCAAAGTTCTAGCATTAACCATTGAGGAATTAAACTACAGGCGTTTTCAGTGAAATTTGCTTAATCAGGGTAAACATCCAATAGGCTCTAAACAAAAAACCCGTGATGGTGGATTGACCAAATTAGGGGAGCCATGAGGGGCACAAGAGAGAATCATTTTGTCATAGTTTCATTGAAATACACAAAGAAACCTACTACCCACAAGATAAGAAACATGGAATTATTTCAAGTTGGCTAAAACGCTTTTCTGTGAGTTTGAAACTCTTTTGCTACCTAGTGATTCAGCTTTGAGATACTTGAACCAGGAGAGAAGCACAATGTGGTCTTGTGAACTATAGTGTTGTTCTGCGTTTTTAAAGTTCTAGCATTAACCATTTAAGAATTAAACTCACAGGCGTTTTCAGGCATGTTCGCCTAATCAGGGTAAACATCCAATAGACTGTGAACAAAACACCCTTGATGGTGGGATGACCAAACTTGGGGAGCATTGAGGGGCACATGAGAGAATCATTTTTTCAGAGTTTCATTGAAATACACAAAGAAACCTAGTGCCCAGAAGCTAAAAACATGGAATCATTTCCAGTTCGATAGAAGGCTTTTGTGTGAGTTTGAAACTCTTTTGTTACCTAGTGATTCAGCTTGGAGATACTTGAACCAGGACAGAAGCAGAGTGTGCTCTTGTGATCTGAAGTGCTTTTTCTGCATTTCCAATGTTCTAGCATTAACCATTGAGGAATTAAACTACAGGCGATTTCAGTGAAATTCGCCTAATCAGGGTAAACATCCAATAAGCTCTAAACAAAATACCCATGATGGTGGATTGGCCAAATTTGGGGAGCCATGAGGGGCACAAGAGAGAATCATTTTGTCAGAGTTTCATTGAAATACACAAGGAAACCTAGTACCCATAAGCTAAGAAACATGGAATTATTTCCAGTTGGCTAAAACGCTTTTCTGTGAGTTTGAAACTCTTTTGCTACCTAGTGATTTAGCTTTGAGATACTTGAACCAGGAGAGAAGCACAGTGTGCTCTTGTGATCTGAAGTGCTTTTCTGCATTTTCAAAGTTCTAGCATTAACCATTGAGGAATTAAACTACAGGCGTTTTCAGTGAAATTCGCCTAATCTGGGTAAACATCCAATAGGCTCTAAACAAAAAACTCGTGATGGTGGATTGACCAAATTTGGGGAGCTATGAGGGGCACAAGAGAGAATCATTTTGTCAGAGTTTCTTTGAAAGACACAAAGAAACCTAATACCCACAAGCTAAGAAACATGGAATTATTTCCAGATGGTAAAAATGCTTTTCTGTGAGTTTGAAACTCTTTTGCTACCTAGAGATTCAGATTTGAGATACTTGAACCAGGAGAGAAGCACAGTATGCTCTTGTGAACTAAAGTGTTTTTCTGCATTTTTAAGTTCTAGCATTAACCATTTAAGAATTAAACTCACAGGCGTTTTCAGGCATTTTCGCCTAATCTGGGTAACATCCAATAGGCTCTAAATAAAAAACTCGTGATGGTGGATTGACCAAATTTGGGGAGCCATGAGGGGCACAAGAAAGAATCATTTTGTCAGAGTTTCATTGAAATACACAACGAAACCTAATACCCACAAGCTAAGAAACATGGAATTATTTCCAGTTGGCTAAAATGCTTTTCTGTTAGTTTGAAACTCTTTTGCTACCTAGAGATTAAGCTTTGAAATACTTGAACCAGGAGAGAAGCACAGTGTGCTCTTGTGATCTGAAGTGCTTTTCTGCATTTTCAAAGTTCCTGCATTAACCATTGAGGAATTAAACTACAGGAGTTTCAGTGAAATTCGACTAATCAGGGTAAACATACAATAGGCTCTAAGCAAAAAAACCGTGATGGTGGATTGACCACATTTGGGGAGCCATGAGTGGCACAAGAGAGAATCATTTTGTCAGAGTTTCATTGAAATACCCAAAGAAACCTAGTACCCACAAGCTAAGAAACATGGAATTATTTCCAGTTGGCTAAAACGCTTTTCTGTGACTTTGAAACTCTTTTGCTACCTAGTGATTCAGCTTTGAGATACTTGAACCAGGACAGAAGCACAGTGTGCTCTTGTGAACTAAAGTGTTGTTCTGCGTTTTTAAAGTTCCAGCATTAACCATTTAAGAATTAAACTCACAGGCGTTTTCAGGAATTTTCGCCTAATCAGGGTAAACATCCAATAGAATGTAAACAAAACACCCTTGATGGTGGGATGACCAAACTTGGGGAGCCTGGAGGGGCACATGAGAGAATCATTTCTTCAGAGTTTCATTGAAATACACAAAGAAACCTAGTGCCCAGAAGCTAAGAAACATGGAATTATTTCCAGTTCGCTAAAACGCTTTTCTGTGAGTTTGAAACTCTTTTGCTACCTTGTGATTCAGCTTTGAGATACTTGAACCAGGACAGAAGCACAGTGTGCTCTTGTGATATGAAGTGCTTTTCTGCATTTTCAAAGTTCTAGCTTTAACCATTGAGGAATTAAACTACAGGCGTTTTCAGTGAAATTCGCCTAATCAGGGTAAATATCCAATAGGCTCTAAACATGAAACGCGGGATGGTGGATGGACCAAATTTGGGGATCCATGAGGCACACAAGAGAGAATCATTTTGTCAGAGTATCATTGAAATACACAAAGAAACCTACTACCCACAAGCTAAGAAACATGGAATTATTTCCAATTGGCTAAAACGCTTTTCTGTGAGTTTGAAACTCTTTTGCTACCTAGTGATTCAGTTTTGAGATACTTGAACCAGGAGAGAAGCACAGTGTGCTCTTGTGATCTGAAGTGCTTTTCTGCATTTTCAAAGTTCTAGCATTAACCATTGAGGAATTAAACTACAGGAGTTTCAGTGAAATTCGACTAATCAGGGTAAACATACAATAGGCTCTAAGCAAAAAACCCGTGATGGTGGATTGACGACATTTGGGGAGCCATGAGGGGCACAACAGAGAATCATTTTGTCACGGTTTCATTGAAATACACAAAGAAACCTAGTACCCACAAGCTAAGAAACATGGAATTATTTCCAGTTGGCTAAAACGCTTTTCTGTGAGTTTGAAACTCTTTTGCTACCTAGTGATTCAGCTTTGAGATACTTGAACCAGGAAAGAAGCACAGTGTGCTCTTGTGATATGAAATGGTTTTCCACATTTTCAAAGTTCTAGCATTAACCATTGAGGAATTAAACTACAGGCGTTTTCAGTGAAATTTGCTTAATCAGGGTAAACATCCAATAGGCTCTAAACAAAAAACCCGTGATGGTGGATTGACCAAATTTGGGCAGCCATGAGGGGCACAAGAGAGAATCATTTTGTCATAGTTTCATTGAAATACACAAAGAAACCTACTACCCACAAGATAAGAAACATGGAATTATTTCAAGTTGGCTAAAACGCTTTTCTGTGAGTTTGAAACTCTTTTGCTACCTAGTGATTCAGCTTTGAGATACTTGAACCAGGAGAGAAGCACAATGTGGTCTTGTGAACTAGAGTGTTGTTCTGCGTTTTTAAAATTCTAGCATTAACCCTTTAAGAATTAAACTCACAGGCGTTTTCAGGCATGTTCGCCTAATCAGGGTAAACATCCAATAGACTGTGAACAAAACACCCTTGATGGTGGGATGACCAAACTTGGGGAGCATTGAGGGGCACATGAGAGAATCATTTTTTCAGAGTTTCATTGAAATACACAAAGAAACCTAGTGCCCAGAAGCTAAAAACATGGAATCATTTCCAGTTCGCTAAAAGGCTTTTGTGTGAGTTTGAAACTCTTTTGCTACCTAGAGATTCAGATTTGAGATACTTGAACCAGGAGAGAAGCAAAGTGTGCTCTTGTGAACTAAAGTGTTGTTCTGCATTTTTAAAGTTCTAGCATTAACCATTTAAGAATTAAACTCACAGGCGTTTTCAGGCATTTTCGCCTAATCAGGGTAAATATCCAATAGGCTCTAAATAAAAAACACGTGATGGTGGATTGACCAAATTTGGGGAGCCATGAGGGGCACAAGAGAGAATCATTTTGTCAGAGTTTCATTGAAATACACAGCGAAACCTAATAAACACAAGCTAAGAAACATGGAATTATTTCCAGTTGGCTAAAATGCTTTTCTGTTAGTTTGAAACTCTTTTGCTACCAAGAGATTCAGCTCTGAGATACTTGAACCAGGAGAGAAGCACAGTGTGCTCTTTTGATCTGAAGGGCTTTTCTGCATTTCCAATGTTCTAGCATGAACCATTGAGGAATTAAACTACAGGCGTTTTCAGTGAAATTCGCCTAATCAGGGTAAACATCCAATAGGCTCTAAACAAAAAACCCGTGATGGTGGATTGGCCAAATTTGGGGAGCCATGAGGGGCACAAGAGAGAATCATTTTGTCAGAGTTTCATTGAAATACACAAGGAAACCTAGTACCCAGAAGCTAAGAAACATGGAATTATTTCCAGTTGGCTAAAACGCTTTTCTGTGAGTTTGAAACTCTTTTGCTACCTAGTGATTAAGCTTGGAGATACTTGAACCAGGAGAGAAGCACAGTGTGCTCTTGTGATCTGAAGTGCTTTTCTGCATTTTCAAAGTTCTAGCATTAACCATTGAGGAATTAAACTACAGGCGTTTTCAGTGAAATTCGCCTAATCAGGGTAAACATCCAATAGGCTCTAAACAAAAAACTTGTGATGGTGGATTGACCAAATTTGGGGAGCTATGAGGGGCACAAGAGAGAATCATTTTGTCAGAGTTTCTTTGAAAGACACAAAGAAACCTAATACCCACAAGCTAAGAAACATGGAATTATTTCCAGATGGTTAAAATGCTTTTCTGTGAGTTTGAAACTCTTTTGCTACGTAGAGATTCAGATTTGAGATACTTGAACCAGGAGAGAAGCACAGTGTGCTCTTGTGAACTAAAGTGTTGTTTTGCATTTTTAAAGTTCTAGCATTAACCATTTAAGAATTAAACTCACAGGCGTTTTCAGGCATTTTCGCCTAATCTGGGTAAACATCCAATAGGCTCTAAATAAAAAACTCGTGATGGTGGATTGACCAAATTTGGGGAGCCATGAGGGGCACAAGAGAGAATCATTTTGTCAGAGTTTCATTGAAATACACAACGAAACCTAATACCCACAAGCTAAGAAACATGGAATTATTTCCAGTTGGCTAAAATGCTTTTCTGTTAGTTTGAAACTCTTTTGTAACCTAGAGATTCAGCTTTGAGATACTTGAACCAGGAGAGAAGCACAGTGTGCTCTTGTGATCTGAAGTGCTTTTCTGCATTTTCAAAGTTCCTGCATTAACCATTGAGGAATTAAACTACAGGAGTTTCAGTGAAATTCGACTAATCAGGGTAAACATACAATAGGCTCTAAGCAAAAAAACCGTGATGGTGGATTGACCACATTTGGGGAGCCATGAGTGGCACAAGAGAGAATCATTTTGTCAGAGTTTCATTGAAATACACAAAGAAACCTAGTACCCAGAAGCTAAGAAACATGGAATTATTTCCAGTTGGCTAAATCGCTTTTCTGTGAGTTTGAAACTCTTTTGCTACCTAGTGATTCAGCTTTGAGATACTTGAAACAGGAAAGAAGCACAGTGTGCTCTTGTGATCTGAAGTGCTTTTCTGCATTTTCAAAGTTCTATCATTAACCATTGAGGAATTAAACTAACAGACATTTTCAGTGAAATTTGTCTAATCAGGGTAAATATCCAATAGGCTGTAAAAAAAAAAACCCATGATGGTGAGATGACCAAATTTGGGGAGCCATGAGGGACACAAGAGAGAATCATTTTGTCAGAGTTTCATTGATATACAAAAAGAAACCTAGTTCCCAGAAGCTAAGAAACTTGGAATTATTTCCAGTTGGCTAAATCGCTTTTCTGTGAGTTTGAAACTCTTTTGCTACCTAGTGATTTAGCTTTGAGATACTTGAACCAGGAAAGAAGCACAGTGTGCTCTTGTGATATGAAATGGTTTTCCACATTTTCAAAGTTCTAGCATTAACCATTGAGGAATTAAACTACAGGCGTTTTCAGTGAAATTTGCTTAATCAGGGTAAACATCCAATAGGCTCTAAACAAAAAACCCGTGATGGTGGATTGACCAAATTAGGGGAGCCATGAGGGGCACAAGAGAGAATCATTTTGTCATAGTTTCATTGAAATACACAAAGAAACCTACTACCCACAAGATAAGAAACATGGAATTATTTCAAGTTGGCTAAAACGCTTTTCTGTGAGTTTGAAACTCTTTTGCTACCTAGTGATTCAGCTTTGAGATACTTGAACCAGGAGAGAAGCACAATGTGGTCTTGTGAACTATAGTGTTGTTCTGCGTTTTTAAAGTTCTAGCATTAACCATTTAAGAATTAAACTCACAGGCGTTTTCAGGCATGTTCGCCTAATCAGGGTAAACATCCAATAGACTGTGAACAAAACACCCTTGATGGTGGGATGACCAAACTTGGGGAGCATTGAGGGGCACATGAGAGAATCATTTTTTCAGAGTTTCATTGAAATACACAAAGAAACCTAGTGCCCAGAAGCTAAAAACATGGAATCATTTCCAGTTCGATAGAAGGCTTTTGTGTGAGTTTGAAACTCTTTTGTTACCTAGTGATTCAGCTTGGAGATACTTGAACCAGGACAGAAGCAGAGTGTGCTCTTGTGATCTGAAGTGCTTTTCTGCATTTCCAATGTTCTAGCATTAACCATTGAGGAATTAAACTACAGGCGTTTTCAGTGAAATTCGCCTAATCAGGGTAAACATCCAATAAGCTCTAAACAAAAACCCATGATGGTGGATTGGCCAAATTTGGGGAGCCATGAGGGGCACAAGAGAGAATCATTTTGTCAGAGTTTCATTGAAATACACAAGGAAACCTAGTACCCATAAGCTAAGAAACATGGAATTATTTCCAGTTGGCTAAAACGCTTTTCTGTGAGTTTGAAACTCTTTTGCTACCTAGTGATTTAGCTTTGAGATACTTGAACCAGGAGAGAAGCACAGTGTGCTCTTGTGATCTGAAGTGCTTTTCTGCATTTTCAAAGTTCTAGCATTAACCATTGAGGAATTAAACTACAGGCGTTTTCAGTGAAATTCGCCTAATCTGGGTAAACATCCAATAGGCTCTAAACAAAAAACTCGTGATGGTGGATTGACCAAATTTGGGGAGCTATGAGGGGCACAAGAGAGAATCATTTTGTCAGAGTTTCTTTGAAAGACACAAAGAAACCTAATACCCACAAGCTAAGAAACATGGAATTATTTCCAGATGGTAAAAATGCTTTTCTGTGAGTTTGAAACTCTTTTGCTACCTAGAGATTCAGATTTGAGATACTTGAACCAGGAGAGAAGCACAGTATGCTCTTGTGAACTAAAGTGTTTTTCTGCATTTTTAAGTTCTAGCATTAACCATTTAAGAATTAAACTCACAGGCGTTTTCAGGCATTTTCGCCTAATCTGGGTAACATCCAATAGGCTCTAAATAAAAAACTCGTGATGGTGGATTGACCAAATTTGGGGAGCCATGAGGGGCACAAGAAAGAATCATTTTGTCAGAGTTTCATTGAAATACACAACGAAACCTAATACCCACAAGCTAAGAAACATGGAATTATTTCCAGTTGGCTAAAATGCTTTTCTGTTAGTTTGAAACTCTTTTGCTACCTAGAGATTAAGCTTTGAAATACTTGAACCAGGAGAGAAGCACAGTGTGCTCTTGTGATCTGAAGTGCTTTTCTGCATTTTCAAAGTTCCTGCATTAACCATTGAGGAATTAAACTACAGGAGTTTCAGTGAAATTCGACTAATCAGGGTAAACATACAATAGGCTCTAAGCAAAAAAAACCGTGATGGTGGATTGACCACATTTGGGGAGCCATGAGTGGCACAAGAGAGAATCATTTTGTCAGAGTTTCATTGAAATACCCAAAGAAACCTAGTACCCACAAGCTAAGAAACATGGAATTATTTCCAGTTGGCTAAAACGCTTTTCTGTGACTTTGAAACTCTTTTGCTACCTAGTGATTCAGCTTTGAGATACTTGAACCAGGACAGAAGCACAGTGTGCTCTTGTGAACTAAAGTGTTGTTCTGCGTTTTTAAAGTTCCAGCATTAACCATTTAAGAATTAAACTCACAGGCGTTTTCAGGAATTTTCGCCTAATCAGGGTAAACATCCAATAGAATGTAAACAAAACACCCTTGATGGTGGGATGACCAAACGTGGGGAGCCTGGAGGGGCACATGAGAGAATCATTTCTTCAGAGTTTCATTGAAATACACAAAGAAACCTAGTGCCCAGAAGCTAAGAAACATGGAATTATTTCCAGTTCGCTAAAACGCTTTTCTGTGAGTTTGAAACTCTTTTGCTACCTTGTGATTCAGCTTTGAGATACTTGAACCAGGACAGAAGCACAGTGTGCTCTTGTGATATGAAGTGCTTTTCTGCATTTTCAAAGTTCTAGCTTTAACCATTGAGGAATTAAACTACAGGCGTTTTCAGTGAAATTCGCCTAATCAGGGTAAATATCCAATAGGCTCTAAAACATGAAACGCGGGATGGTGGATGGACCAAATTTGGGGATCCATGAGGCACACAAGAGAGAATCATTTTGTCAGAGTATCATTGAAATACACAAAGAAACCTACTACCCACAAGCTAAGAAACATGGAATTATTTCCAATTGGCTAAAACGCTTTTCTGTGAGTTTGAAACTCTTTTGCTACCTAGTGATTCAGTTTTGAGATACTTGAACCAGGAGAGAAGCACAGTGTGCTCTTGTGATCTGAAGTGCTTTTCTGCATTTTCAAAGTTCTAGCATTAACCATTGAGGAATTAAACTACAGGAGTTTCAGTGAAATTCGACTAATCAGGGTAAACATACAATAGGCTCTAAGCAAAAAACCCGTGATGGTGGATTGACGACATTTGGGGAGCCATGAGGGGCACAACAGAGAATCATTTTGTCACGGTTTCATTGAAATACACAAAGAAACCTAGTACCCACAAGCTAAGAAACATGGAATTATTTCCAGTTGGCTAAAACGCTTTTCTGTGAGTTTGAAACTCTTTTGTTACCTAGTGATTCAGCTTTGAGATACTTGAACCAGGACAGAAGCACAGTGTGCTCTTGTGAACTTAAGTGTTGTTCTGCGTTTTTAAAGTTCCAGCATTAACCATTGAGGAATTAAAATACAGGCGTTTTCAGTGAAATTCGCCTAATCAGGGCAAATATCCAATAGGATCTAAACAAAAAACCCGTGATAGTGGGATGACCAAATTTGGCGAGCCATGAGGGGCACAAGAGAGAATCATTTTGTCAGAGTTTCATTGAAATACACAAAGAAACCTAGTACCCATAAGCTAAGAATCATGGAATTATTTCCAGTTGGCTAAAACGCTTTTCTGTGACTTTGAAACTCTTTTGCTACCTAGTGATTCAGCTTTGAGATACTTGAACCAGGACAGAAGCACAGTGTGCTCTTGTGAACTAAAGTGTTGTTCTGCGTTTTTAAAGTAATAGCATTAACCATTTAAGAATTAAACTCACAGGCGTTATCAGGCATTTTCGCCTAATCAGGGTAAACATCCAATAGAATGTAAACAAAACACCCTTGATGGTGGGATGACCAAACGTGGGGAGCCTGGAGGGGCACATGAGAGAATCATTTCTTCAGAGTTTCATTGAAATACACAAAGAAACCTAGTGCCCAGAAGCTAAAAACATGGAATCATTTCCAGTTCGCTAAAAGGCTTTTGTGTGAGTTTGAAACTCTTTTGCTACCTAGAGATTCAGATTTGAGATACTTGAACCAGGAGAGAAGCAAAGTGTGCTCTTGTGAACTAAAGTGTTGTTCTGCATTTTTAAAGTTCTAGCATTAACCATTTAAGAATTAAACTCACAGGCGTTTTCAGGCATTTTCGCCTAATCAGGGTAAATATCCAATAGGCTCTAAATAAAAAACACGTGATGGTGGATTGACCAAATTTGGGGAGCCATGAGGGGCACAAGAGAGAATCATTTTGTCAGAGTTTCATTGAAATACACAGCGAAACCTAATAAACACAAGCTAAGAAACATGGAATTATTTCCAGTTGGCTAAAATGCTTTTCTGTTAGTTTGAAACTCTTTTGCTACCAAGAGATTCAGCTCTGAGATACTTGAACCAGGAGAGAAGCACAGTGTGCTCTTTTGATCTGAAGGGCTTTTCTGCATTTCCAATGTTCTAGCATGAACCATTGAGGAATTAAACTACAGGCGTTTTCAGTGAAATTCGCCTAATCAGGGTAAACATCCAATAGGCTCTAAACAAAAAACCCGTGATGGTGGATTGGCCAAATTTGGGGAGCCATGAGGGGCACAAGAGAGAATCATTTTGTCAGAGTTTCATTGAAATACACAAGGAAACCTAGTACCCAGAAGCTAAGAAACATGGAATTATTTCCAGTTGGCTAAAACGCTTTTCTGTGAGTTTGAAACTCTTTTGCTACCTAGTGATTAAGCTTGGAGATACTTGAACCAGGAGAGAAGCACAGTGTGCTCTTGTGATCTGAAGTGCTTTTCTGCATTTTCAAAGTTCTAGCATTAACCATTGAGGAATTAAACTACAGGCGTTTTCAGTGAAATTCGCCTAATCAGGGTAAACATCCAATAGGCTCTAAACAAAAAACTTGTGATGGTGGATTGACCAAATTTGGGGAGCTATGAGGGGCACAAGAGAGAATCATTTTGTCAGAGTTTCTTTGAAAGACACAAAGAAACCTAATACCCACAAGCTAAGAAACATGGAATTATTTCCAGATGGTTAAAATGCTTTTCTGTGAGTTTGAAACTCTTTTGCTACGTAGAGATTCAGATTTGAGATACTTGAACCAGGAGAGAAGCACAGTGTGCTCTTGTGAACTAAAGTGTTGTTTTGCATTTTTAAAGTTCTAGCATTAACCATTTAAGAATTAAACTCACAGGCGTTTTCAGGCATTTTCGCCTAATCTGGGTAAACATCCAATAGGCTCTAAATAAAAAACTCGTGATGGTGGATTGACCAAATTTGGGGAGCCATGAGGGGCACAAGAGAGAATCATTTTGTCAGAGTTTCATTGAAATACACAACGAAACCTAATACCCACAAGCTAAGAAACATGGAATTATTTCTAGTTGGCTAAAATGCTTTTCTGTTAGTTTGAAACTCTTTTGTAACCTAGAGATTCAGCTTTGAGATACTTGAACCAGGAGAGAAGCACAGTGTGCTCTTGTGATCTGAAGTGCTTTTCTGCATTTTCAAAGTTCCTGCATTAACCATTGAGGAATTAAACTACAGGAGTTTCAGTGAAATTCGACTAATCAGGGTAAACATACAATAGGCTCTAAGCAAAAAAACCGTGATGGTGGATTGACCACATTTGGGGAGCCATGAGTGGCACAAGAGAGAATCATTTTGTCAGAGTTTCATTGAAATACACAAAGAAACCTAGTACCCAGAAGCTAAGAAACATGGAATTATTTCCAGTTGGCTAAATCGCTTTTCTGTGAGTTTGAAACTCTTTTGCTACCTAGTGATTCAGCTTTGAGATACTTGAAACAGGAAAGAAGCACAGTGTGCTCTTGTGATCTGAAGTGCTTTTCTGCATTTTCAAAGTTCTATCATTAACCATTGAGGAATTAAACTAACAGACATTTTCAGTGAAATTTGTCTAATCAGGGTAAATATCCAATAGGCTGTAAAAAAAAACCCATGATGGTGAGATGACCAAATTTGGGGAGCCATGAGGGACACAAGAGAGAATCATTTTGTCAGAGTTTCATTGATATACAAAAAGAAACCTAGTTCCCAGAAGCTAAGAAACTTGGAATTATTTCCAGTTGGCTAAATCGCTTTTCTGTGAGTTTGAAACTCTTTTGCTACCTAGTGATTTAGCTTTGAGATACTTGAACCAGGAAAGAAGCACAGTGTGCTCTTGTGATATGAAATGGTTTTCCACATTTTCAAAGTTCTAGCATTAACCATTGAGGAATTAAACTACAGGCGTTTTCAGTGAAATTTGCTTAATCAGGGTAAACATCCAATAGGCTCTAAACAAAAAACCCGTGATGGTGGATTGACCAAATTAGGGGAGCCATGAGGGGCACAAGAGAGAATCATTTTGTCATAGTTTCATTGAAATACACAAAGAAACCTACTACCCACAAGATAAGAAACATGGAATTATTTCAAGTTGGCTAAAACGCTTTTCTGTGAGTTTGAAACTCTTTTGCTACCTAGTGATTCAGCTTTGAGATACTTGAACCAGGAGAGAAGCACAATGTGGTCTTGTGAACTATAGTGTTGTTCTGCGTTTTTAAAGTTCTAGCATTAACCATTTAAGAATTAAACTCACAGGCGTTTTCAGGCATGTTCGCCTAATCAGGGTAAACATCCAATAGACTGTGAACAAAACACCCTTGATGGTGGGATGACCAAACTTGGGGAGCATTGAGGGGCACATGAGAGAATCATTTTTTCAGAGTTTCATTGAAATACACAAAGAAACCTAGTGCCCAGAAGCTAAAAACATGGAATCATTTCCAGTTCGATAGAAGGCTTTTGTGTGAGTTTGAAACTCTTTTGTTACCTAGTGATTCAGCTTGGAGATACTTGAACCAGGACAGAAGCAGAGTGTGCTCTTGTGATCTGAAGTGCTTTTCTGCATTTCCAATGTTCTAGCATTAACCATTGAGGAATTAAACTACAGGCGTTTTCAGTGAAATTCGCCTAATCAGGGTAAACATCCAATAAGCTCTAAACAAAATACCCATGATGGTGGATTGGCCAAATTTGGGGAGCCATGAGGGGCACAAGAGAGAATCATTTTGTCAGAGTTTCATTGAAATACACAAGGAAACCTAGTACCCATAAGCTAAGAAACATGGAATTATTTCCAGTTGGCTAAAACGCTTTTCTGTGAGTTTGAAACTCTTTTGCTACCTAGTGATTTAGCTTTGAGATACTTGAACCAGGAGAGAAGCACAGTGTGCTCTTGTGATCTGAAGTGCTTTTCTGCATTTTCAAAGTTCTAGCATTAACCATTGAGGAATTAAACTACAGGCGTTTTCAGTGAAATTCGCCTAATCTGGGTAAACATCCAATAGGCTCTAAACAAAAAACTCGTGATGGTGGATTGACCAAATTTGGGGAGCTATGAGGGGCACAAGAGAGAATCATTTTGTCAGAGTTTCTTTGAAAGACACAAAGAAACCTAATACCCACAAGCTAAGAAACATGGAATTATTTCCAGATGGTAAAAATGCTTTTCTGTGAGTTTGAAACTCTTTTGCTACCTAGAGATTCAGATTTGAGATACTTGAACCAGGAGAGAAGCACAGTATGCTCTTGTGAACTAAAGTGTTTTTCTGCATTTTTAAGTTCTAGCATTAACCATTTAAGAATTAAACTCACAGGCGTTTTCAGGCATTTTCGCCTAATCTGGGTAACATCCAATAGGCTCTAAATAAAAAACTCGTGATGGTGGATTGACCAAATTTGGGGAGCCATGAGGGGCACAAGAAAGAATCATTTTGTCAGAGTTTCATTGAAATACACAACGAAACCTAATACCCACAAGCTAAGAAACATGGAATTATTTCCAGTTGGCTAAAATGCTTTTCTGTTAGTTTGAAACTCTTTTGCTACCTAGAGATTAAGCTTTGAAATACTTGAACCAGGAGAGAAGCACAGTGTGCTCTTGTGATCTGAAGTGCTTTTCTGCATTTTCAAAGTTCCTGCATTAACCATTGAGGAATTAAACTACAGGAGTTTCAGTGAAATTCGACTAATCAGGGTAAACATACAATAGGCTCTAAGCAAAAAAACCGTGATGGTGGATTGACCACATTTGGGGAGCCATGAGTGGCACAAGAGAGAATCATTTTGTCAGAGTTTCATTGAAATACCCAAAGAAACCTAGTACCCACAAGCTAAGAAACATGGAATTATTTCCAGTTGGCTAAAACGCTTTTCTGTGACTTTGAAACTCTTTTGCTACCTAGTGATTCAGCTTTGAGATACTTGAACCAGGACAGAAGCACAGTGTGCTCTTGTGAACTAAAGTGTTGTTCTGCGTTTTTAAAGTTCCAGCATTAACCATTTAAGAATTAAACTCACAGGCGTTTTCAGGAATTTTCGCCTAATCAGGGTAAACATCCAATAGAATGTAAACAAAACACCCTTGATGGTGGGATGACCAAACTTGGGGAGCCTGGAGGGGCACATGAGAGAATCATTTCTTCAGAGTTTCATTGAAATACACAAAGAAACCTAGTGCCCAGAAGCTAAGAAACATGGAATTATTTCCAGTTCGCTAAAACGCTTTTCTGTGAGTTTGAAACTCTTTGCTACCTTGTGATTCAGCTTTGAGATACTTGAACCAGGACAGAAGCACAGTGTGCTCTTGTGATATGAAGTGCTTTTCTGCATTTTCAAAGTTCTAGCTTTAACCATTGAGGAATTAAACTACAGGCGTTTTCAGTGAAATTCGCCTAATCAGGGTAAATATCCAATAGGCTCTAAACATGAAACGCGGGATGGTGGTGGATGGACCAAATTTGGGGATCCATGAGGCACACAAGAGAGAATCATTTTGTCAGAGTATCATTGAAATACACAAAGAAACCTACTACCCACAAGCTAAGAAACATGGAATTATTTCCAATTGGCTAAAACGCTTTTCTGTGAGTTTGAAACTCTTTTGCTACCTAGTGATTCAGTTTTGAGATACTTGAACCAGGAGAGAAGCACAGTGTGCTCTTGTGATCTGAAGTGCTTTTCTGCATTTTCAAAGTTCTAGCATTAACCATTGAGGAATTAAACTACAGGAGTTTCAGTGAAATTCGACTAATCAGGGTAAACATACAATAGGCTCTAAGCAAAAAAACCCGTGATGGTGGATTGACGACATTTGGGGAGCCATGAGGGGCACAACAGAGAATCATTTTGTCACGGTTTCATTGAAATACACAAAGAAACCTAGTACCCACAAGCTAAGAAACATGGAATTATTTCCAGTTGGCTAAAACGCTTTTCTGTGAGTTTGAAACTCTTTTGTTACCTAGTGATTCAGCTTTGAGATACTTGAACCAGGACAGAAGCACAGTGTGCTCTTGTGAACTTAAGTGTTGTTCTGCGTTTTTAAAGTTCCAGCATTAACCATTGAGGAATTAAAATACAGGCGTTTTCAGTGAAATTCGCCTAATCAGGGCAAATATCCAATAGGATCTAAACAAAAAACCCGTGATAGTGGGATGACCAAATTTGGCGAGCCATGAGGGGCACAAGAGAGAATCATTTTGTCAGAGTTTCATTGAAATACACAAAGAAACCTAGTACCCATAAGCTAAGAATCATGGAATTATTTCCAGTTGGCTAAAACGCTTTTCTGTGACTTTGAAACTCTTTTGCTACCTAGTGATTCAGCTTTGAGATACTTGAACCAGGACAGAAGCACAGTGTGCTCTTGTGAACTAAAGTGTTGTTCTGCGTTTTTAAAGTAATAGCATTAACCATTTAAGAATTAAACTCACAGGCGTTATCAGGCATTTTCGCCTAATCAGGGTAAACATCCAATAGAATGTAAACAAAACACCCTTGATGGTGGGATGACCAAACGTGGGGAGCCTGGAGGGGCACATGAGAGAATCATTTCTTCAGAGTTTCATTGAAATACACAAAGAAACCTAGTGCCCAGAAGCTAAAAACATGGAATCATTTCCAGTTCGCTAAAAGGCTTTTGTGTGAGTTTGAAACTCTTTTGCTACCTAGAGATTCAGATTTGAGATACTTGAACCAGGAGAGAAGCAAAGTGTGCTCTTGTGAACTAAAGTGTTGTTCTGCATTTTTAAAGTTCTAGCATTAACCATTTAAGAATTAAACTCACAGGCGTTTTCAGGCATTTTCGCCTAATCAGGGTAAATATCCAATAGGCTCTAAATAAAAAACACGTGATGGTGGATTGACCAAATTTGGGGAGCCATGAGGGGCACAAGAGAGAATCATTTTGTCAGAGTTTCATTGAAATACACAGCGAAACCTAATAAACACAAGCTAAGAAACATGGAATTATTTCCAGTTGGCTAAAATGCTTTTCTGTTAGTTTGAAACTCTTTTGCTACCAAGAGATTCAGCTCTGAGATACTTGAACCAGGAGAGAAGCACAGTGTGCTCTTTTGATCTGAAGGGCTTTTCTGCATTTCCAATGTTCTAGCATGAACCATTGAGGAATTAAACTACAGGCGTTTTCAGTGAAATTCGCCTAATCAGGGTAAACATCCAATAGGCTCTAAACAAAAAACCCGTGATGGTGGATTGGCCAAATTTGGGGAGCCATGAGGGGCACAAGAGAGAATCATTTTGTCAGAGTTTCATTGAAATACACAAGGAAACCTAGTACCCAGAAGCTAAGAAACATGGAATTATTTCCAGTTGGCTAAAACGCTTTTCTGTGAGTTTGAAACTCTTTTGCTACCTAGTGATTAAGCTTGGAGATACTTGAACCAGGAGAGAAGCACAGTGTGCTCTTGTGATCTGAAGTGCTTTTCTGCATTTTCAAAGTTCTAGCATTAACCATTGAGGAATTAAACTACAGGCGTTTTCAGTGAAATTCGCCTAATCAGGGTAAACATCCAATAGGCTCTAAACAAAAAACTTGTGATGGTGGATTGACCAAATTTGGGGAGCTATGAGGGGCACAAGAGAGAATCATTTTGTCAGAGTTTCTTTGAAAGACACAAAGAAACCTAATACCCACAAGCTAAGAAACATGGAATTATTTCCAGATGGTTAAAATGCTTTTCTGTGAGTTTGAAACTCTTTTGCTACGTAGAGATTCAGATTTGAGATACTTGAACCAGGAGAGAAGCACAGTGTGCTCTTGTGAACTAAAGTGTTGTTTTGCATTTTTAAAGTTCTAGCATTAACCATTTAAGAATTAAACTCACAGGCGTTTTCAGGCATTTTCGCCTAATCTGGGTAAACATCCAATAGGCTCTAAATAAAAAACTCGTGATGGTGGATTGACCAAATTTGGGGAGCCATGAGGGGCACAAGAGAGAATCATTTTGTCAGAGTTTCATTGAAATACACAACGAAACCTAATACCCACAAGCTAAGAAACATGGAATTATTTCTAGTTGGCTAAAATGCTTTTCTGTTAGTTTGAAACTCTTTTGTAACCTAGAGATTCAGCTTTGAGATACTTGAACCAGGAGAGAAGCACAGTGTGCTCTTGTGATCTGAAGTGCTTTTCTGCATTTTCAAAGTTCCTGCATTAACCATTGAGGAATTAAACTACAGGAGTTTCAGTGAAATTCGACTAATCAGGGTAAACATACAATAGGCTCTAAGCAAAAAAACCGTGATGGTGGATTGACCACATTTGGGGAGCCATGAGTGGCACAAGAGAGAATCATTTTGTCAGAGTTTCATTGAAATACACAAAGAAACCTAGTACCCAGAAGCTAAGAAACATGGAATTATTTCCAGTTGGCTAAATCGCTTTTCTGTGAGTTTGAAACTCTTTTGCTACCTAGTGATTCAGCTTTGAGATACTTGAAACAGGAAAGAAGCACAGTGTGCTCTTGTGATCTGAAGTGCTTTTCTGCATTTTCAAAGTTCTATCATTAACCATTGAGGAATTAAACTAACAGACATTTTCAGTGAAATTTGTCTAATCAGGGTAAATATCCAATAGGCTGTAAAAAAAAAACCCATGATGGTGAGATGACCAAATTTGGGGAGCCATGAGGGACACAAGAGAGAATCATTTTGTCAGAGTTTCATTGATATACAAAAAGAAACCTAGTTCCCAGAAGCTAAGAAACTTGGAATTATTTCCAGTTGGCTAAATCGCTTTTCTGTGAGTTTGAAACTCTTTTGCTACCTAGTGATTTAGCTTTGAGATACTTGAACCAGGAAAGAAGCACAGTGTGCTCTTGTGATATGAAATGGTTTTCCACATTTTCAAAGTTCTAGCATTAACCATTGAGGAATTAAACTACAGGCGTTTTCAGTGAAATTTGCTTAATCAGGGTAAACATCCAATAGGCTCTAAACAAAAAACCCGTGATGGTGGATTGACCAAATTAGGGAGCCATGAGGGGCACAAGAGAGAATCATTTTGTCATAGTTTCATTGAAATACACAAAGAAACCTACTACCCACAAGATAAGAAACATGGAATTATTTCAAGTTGGCTAAAACGCTTTTCTGTGAGTTTGAAACTCTTTTGCTACCTAGTGATTCAGCTTTGAGATACTTGAACCAGGAGAGAAGCACAATGTGGTCTTGTGAACTATAGTGTTGTTCTGCGTTTTTAAAGTTCTAGCATTAACCATTTAAGAATTAAACTCACAGGCGTTTTCAGGCATGTTCGCCTAATCAGGGTAAACATCCAATAGACTGTGAACAAAACACCCTTGATGGTGGGATGACCAAACTTGGGGAGCATTGAGGGGACATGAGAGAATCATTTTTTCAGAGTTTCATTGAAATACACAAAGAAACCTAGTGCCCAGAAGCTAAAAACATGGAATCATTTCCAGTTCGATAGAAGGCTTTTGTGTGAGTTTGAAACTCTTTTGTTACCTAGTGATTCAGCTTGGAGATACTTGAACCAGGACAGAAGCAGAGTGTGCTCTTGTGATCTGAAGTGCTTTTCTGCATTTCCAATGTTCTAGCATTAACCATTGAGGAATTAAACTACAGGCGTTTTCAGTGAAATTCGCCTAATCAGGGTAAACATCCAATAAGCTCTAAACAAAAAACCCATGATGGTGGATTGGCCAAATTTGGGGAGCCATGAGGGGCACAAGAGAGAATCATTTTGTCAGAGTTTCATTGAAATACACAAGGAAACCTAGTACCCATAAGCTAAGAAACATGGAATTATTTCCAGTTGGCTAAAACGCTTTTCTGTGAGTTTGAAACTCTTTTGCTACCTAGTGATTTAGCTTTGAGATACTTGAACCAGGAGAGAAGCACAGTGTGCTCTTGTGATCTGAAGTGCTTTTCTGCATTTTCAAAGTTCTAGCATTAACCATTGAGGAATTAAACTACAGGCGTTTTCAGTGAAATTCGCCTAATCTGGGTAAACATCCAATAGGCTCTAAACAAAAAAACTCGTGATGGTGGATTGACCAAATTTGGGGAGCTATGAGGGGCACAAGAGAGAATCATTTTGTCAGAGTTTCTTTGAAAGACACAAAGAAACCTAATACCCACAAGCTAAGAAACATGGAATTATTTCCAGATGGTAAAAATGCTTTTCTGTGAGTTTGAAACTCTTTTGCTACCTAGAGATTCAGATTTGAGATACTTGAACCAGGAGAGAAGCACAGTATGCTCTTGTGAACTAAAGTGTTTTTCTGCATTTTTAAGTTCTAGCATTAACCATTTAAGAATTAAACTCACAGGCGTTTTCAGGCATTTTCGCCTAATCTGGGTAACATCCAATAGGCTCTAAATAAAAAACTCGTGATGGTGGATTGACCAAATTTGGGGAGCCATGAGGGGCACAAGAAAGAATCATTTTGTCAGAGTTTCATTGAAATACACAACGAAACCTAATACCCACAAGCTAAGAAACATGGAATTATTTCCAGTTGGCTAAAATGCTTTTCTGTTAGTTTGAAACTCTTTTGCTACCTAGAGATTAAGCTTTGAAATACTTGAACCAGGAGAGAAGCACAGTGTGCTCTTGTGATCTGAAGTGCTTTTCTGCATTTTCAAAGTTCCTGCATTAACCATTGAGGAATTAAACTACAGGAGTTTCAGTGAAATTCGACTAATCAGGGTAAACATACAATAGGCTCTAAGCAAAAAAAACCGTGATGGTGGATTGACCACATTTGGGGAGCCATGAGTGGCACAAGAGAGAATCATTTTGTCAGAGTTTCATTGAAATACCCAAAGAAACCTAGTACCCACAAGCTAAGAAACATGGAATTATTTCCAGTTGGCTAAAACGCTTTTCTGTGACTTTGAAACTCTTTTGCTACCTAGTGATTCAGCTTTGAGATACTTGAACCAGGACAGAAGCACAGTGTGCTCTTGTGAACTAAAGTGTTGTTCTGCGTTTTTAAAGTTCCAGCATTAACCATTTAAGAATTAAACTCACAGGCGTTTTCAGGAATTTTCGCCTAATCAGGGTAAACATCCAATAGAATGTAAACAAAACACCCTTGATGGTGGGATGACCAAACTTGGGGAGCCTGGAGGGGCACATGAGAGAATCATTTCTTCAGAGTTTCATTGAAATACACAAAGAAACCTAGTGCCCAGAAGCTAAGAAACATGGAATTATTTCCAGTTCGCTAAAACGCTTTTCTGTGAGTTTGAAACTCTTTTGCTACCTTGTGATTCAGCTTTGAGATACTTGAACCAGGACAGAAGCACAGTGTGCTCTTGTGATATGAAGTGCTTTTCTGCATTTTCAAAGTTCTAGCTTTAACCATTGAGGAATTAAACTACAGGCGTTTTCAGTGAAATTCGCCTAATCAGGGTAAATATCCAATAGGCTCTAAACATGAAACGCGGGATGGTGGATGGACCAAATTTGGGGATCCATGAGGCACACAAGAGAGAATCATTTTGTCAGAGTATCATTGAAATACACAAAGAAACCTACTACCCACAAGCTAAGAAACATGGAATTATTTCCAATTGGCTAAAACGCTTTTCTGTGAGTTTGAAACTCTTTTGCTACCTAGTGATTCAGTTTTGAGATACTTGAACCAGGAGAGAAGCACAGTGTGCTCTTGTGATCTGAAGTGCTTTTCTGCATTTTCAAAGTTCTAGCATTAACCATTGAGGAATTAAACTACAGGAGTTTCAGTGAAATTCGACTAATCAGGGTAAACATACAATAGGCTCTAAGCAAAAAACCCGTGATGGTGGATTGACGACATTTGGGGAGCCATGAGGGGCACAACAGAGAATCATTTTGTCACGGTTTCATTGAAATACACAAAGAAACCTAGTACCCACAAGCTAAGAAACATGGAATTATTTCCAGTTGGCTAAAACGCTTTTCTGTGAGTTTGAAACTCTTTTGTTACCTAGTGATTCAGCTTTGAGATACTTGAACCAGGACAGAAGCACAGTGTGCTCTTGTGAACTTAAGTGTTGTTCTGCGTTTTTAAAGTTCCAGCATTAACCATTGAGGAATTAAAATACAGGCGTTTTCAGTGAAATTCGCCTAATCAGGGCAAATATCCAATAGGATCTAAACAAAAAACCCGTGATAGTGGGATGACCAAATTTGGCGAGCCATGAGGGGCACAAGAGAGAATCATTTTGTCAGAGTTTCATTGAAATACACAAAGAAACCTAGTACCCATAAGCTAAGAATCATGGAATTATTTCCAGTTGGCTAAAACGCTTTTCTGTGACTTTGAAACTCTTTTGCTACCTAGTGATTCAGCTTTGAGATACTTGAACCAGGACAGAAGCACAGTGTGCTCTTGTGAACTAAAGTGTTGTTCTGCGTTTTTAAAGTAATAGCATTAACCATTTAAGAATTAAACTCACAGGCGTTATCAGGCATTTTCGCCTAATCAGGGTAAACATCCAATAGAATGTAAACAAAACACCCTTGATGGTGGGATGACCAAACGTGGGGAGCCTGGAGGGGCACATGAGAGAATCATTTCTTCAGAGTTTCATTGAAATACACAAAGAAACCTAGTGCCCAGAAGCTAAAAACATGGAATCATTTCCAGTTCGCTAAAAGGCTTTTGTGTGAGTTTGAAACTCTTTTGCTACCTAGAGATTCAGATTTGAGATACTTGAACCAGGAGAGAAGCAAAGTGTGCTCTTGTGAACTAAAGTGTTGTTCTGCATTTTTAAAGTTCTAGCATTAACCATTTAAGAATTAAACTCACAGGCGTTTTCAGGCATTTTCGCCTAATCAGGGTAAATATCCAATAGGCTCTAAATAAAAAACACGTGATGGTGGATTGACCAAATTTGGGGAGCCATGAGGGGCACAAGAGAGAATCATTTTGTCAGAGTTTCATTGAAATACACAGCGAAACCTAATAAACACAAGCTAAGAAACATGGAATTATTTCCAGTTGGCTAAAATGCTTTTCTGTTAGTTTGAAACTCTTTTGCTACCAAGAGATTCAGCTCTGAGATACTTGAACCAGGAGAGAAGCACAGTGTGCTCTTTTGATCTGAAGGGCTTTTCTGCATTTCCAATGTTCTAGCATGAACCATTGAGGAATTAAACTACAGGCGTTTTCAGTGAAATTCGCCTAATCAGGGTAAACATCCAATAGGCTCTAAACAAAAAACCCGTGATGGTGGATTGGCCAAATTTGGGGAGCCATGAGGGGCACAAGAGAGAATCATTTTGTCAGAGTTTCATTGAAATACACAAGGAAACCTAGTACCCAGAAGCTAAGAAACATGGAATTATTTCCAGTTGGCTAAAACGCTTTTCTGTGAGTTTGAAACTCTTTTGCTACCTAGTGATTAAGCTTGGAGATACTTGAACCAGGAGAGAAGCACAGTGTGCTCTTGTGATCTGAAGTGCTTTTCTGCATTTTCAAAGTTCTAGCATTAACCATTGAGGAATTAAACTACAGGCGTTTTCAGTGAAATTCGCCTAATCAGGGTAAACATCCAATAGGCTCTAAACAAAAAACTTGTGATGGTGGATTGACCAAATTTGGGGAGCTATGAGGGGCACAAGAGAGAATCATTTTGTCAGAGTTTCTTTGAAAGACACAAAGAAACCTAATACCCACAAGCTAAGAAACATGGAATTATTTCCAGATGGTTAAAATGCTTTTCTGTGAGTTTGAAACTCTTTTGCTACGTAGAGATTCAGATTTGAGATACTTGAACCAGGAGAGAAGCACAGTGTGCTCTTGTGAACTAAAGTGTTGTTTTGCATTTTTAAAGTTCTAGCATTAACCATTTAAGAATTAAACTCACAGGCGTTTTCAGGCATTTTCGCCTAATCTGGGTAAACATCCAATAGGCTCTAAATAAAAAAACTCGTGATGGTGGATTGACCAAATTTGGGGAGCCATGAGGGGCACAAGAGAGAATCATTTTGTCAGAGTTTCATTGAAATACACAACGAAACCTAATACCCACAAGCTAAGAAACATGGAATTATTTCCAGTTGGCTAAAATGCTTTTCTGTTAGTTTGAAACTCTTTTGTAACCTAGAGATTCAGCTTTGAGATACTTGAACCAGGAGAGAAGCACAGTGTGCTCTTGTGAACTAAAGTGTTGTTTTGCATTTTTAAAGTTCTAGCATTAACCATTTAAGAATTAAACTCACAGGCGTTTTCAGGCATTTTCGCCTAATCTGGGTAAACATCCAATAGGCTCTAAATAAAAAACTCGTGATGGTGGATTGACCAAATTTGGGGAGCCATGAGGGGCACAAGAGAGAATCATTTTGTCAGAGTTTCATTGAAATACACAACGAAACCTAATACCCACAAGCTAAGAAACATGGAATTATTTCCAGTTGGCTAAAATGCTTTTCTGTTAGTTTGAAACTCTTTTGTAACCTAGAGATTCAGCTTTGAGATACTTGAACCAGGAGAGAAGCACAGTGTGCTCTTGTGATCTGAAGTGCTTTTCTGCATTTTCAAAGTTCCTGCATTAACCATTGAGGAATTAAACTACAGGAGTTTCAGTGAAATTCGACTAATCAGGGTAAACATACAATAGGCTCTAAGCAAAAAAACCGTGATGGTGGATTGACCACATTTGGGGAGCCATGAGTGGCACAAGAGAGAATCATTTTGTCAGAGTTTCATTGAAATACACAAAGAAACCTAGTACCCAGAAGCTAAGAAACATGGAATTATTTCCAGTTGGCTAAATCGCTTTTCTGTGAGTTTGAAACTCTTTTGCTACCTAGTGATTCAGCTTTGAGATACTTGAAACAGGAAAGAAGCACAGTGTGCTCTTGTGATCTGAAGTGCTTTTCTGCATTTTCAAAGTTCTATCATTAACCATTGAGGAATTAAACTAACAGACATTTTCAGTGAAATTTGTCTAATCAGGGTAAATATCCAATAGGCTGTAAAAAAAAAACCCATGATGGTGAGATGACCAAATTTGGGGAGCCATGAGGGACACAAGAGAGAATCATTTTGTCAGAGTTTCATTGATATACAAAAAGAAACCTAGTTCCCAGAAGCTAAGAAACTTGGAATTATTTCCAGTTGGCTAAATCGCTTTTCTGTGAGTTTGAAACTCTTTTGCTACCTAGTGATTTAGCTTTGAGATACTTGAACCAGGAAAGAAGCACAGTGTGCTCTTGTGATATGAAATGGTTTTCCACATTTTCAAAGTTCTAGCATTAACCATTGAGGAATTAAACTACAGGCGTTTTCAGTGAAATTTGCTTAATCAGGGTAAACATCCAATAGGCTCTAAACAAAAAACCCGTGATGGTGGATTGACCAAATTAGGGGAGCCATGAGGGGCACAAGAGAGAATCATTTTGTCATAGTTTCATTGAAATACACAAAGAAACCTACTACCCACAAGATAAGAAACATGGAATTATTTCAAGTTGGCTAAAACGCTTTTCTGTGAGTTTGAAACTCTTTTGCTACCTAGTGATTCAGCTTTGAGATACTTGAACCAGGAGAGAAGCACAATGTGGTCTTGTGAACTATAGTGTTGTTCTGCGTTTTTAAAGTTCTAGCATTAACCATTTAAGAATTAAACTCACAGGCGTTTTCAGGCATGTTCGCCTAATCAGGGTAAACATCCAATAGACTGTGAACAAAACACCCTTGATGGTGGGATGACCAAACTTGGGGAGCATTGAGGGGCACATGAGAGAATCATTTTTTCAGAGTTTCATTGAAATACACAAAGAAACCTAGTGCCCAGAAGCTAAAAACATGGAATCATTTCCAGTTCGATAGAAGGCTTTTGTGTGAGTTTGAAACTCTTTTGTTACCTAGTGATTCAGCTTGGAGATACTTGAACCAGGACAGAAGCAGAGTGTGCTCTTGTGATCTGAAGTGCTTTTCTGCATTTCCAATGTTCTAGCATTAACCATTGAGGAATTAAACTACAGGCGTTTTCAGTGAAATTCGCCTAATCAGGGTAAACATCCAATAAGCTCTAAACAAAATACCCATGATGGTGGATTGGCCAAATTTGGGGAGCCATGAGGGGCACAAGAGAGAATCATTTTGTCAGAGTTTCATTGAAATACACAAGGAAACCTAGTACCCATAAGCTAAGAAACATGGAATTATTTCCAGTTGGCTAAAACGCTTTTCTGTGAGTTTGAAACTCTTTTGCTACCTAGTGATTTAGCTTTGAGATACTTGAACCAGGAGAGAAGCACAGTGTGCTCTTGTGATCTGAAGTGCTTTTCTGCATTTTCAAAGTTCTAGCATTAACCATTGAGGAATTAAACTACAGGCGTTTTCAGTGAAATTCGCCTAATCTGGGTAAACATCCAATAGGCTCTAAACAAAAAAAACTCGTGATGGTGGATTGACCAAATTTGGGGAGCTATGAGGGGCACAAGAGAGAATCATTTTGTCAGAGTTTCTTTGAAAGACACAAAGAAACCTAATACCCACAAGCTAAGAAACATGGAATTATTTCCAGATGGTAAAAATGCTTTTCTGTGAGTTTGAAACTCTTTTGCTACCTAGAGATTCAGATTTGAGATACTTGAACCAGGAGAGAAGCACAGTATGCTCTTGTGAACTAAAGTGTTTTTCTGCATTTTTAAGTTCTAGCATTAACCATTTAAGAATTAAACTCACAGGCGTTTTCAGGCATTTTCGCCTAATCTGGGTAACATCCAATAGGCTCTAAATAAAAAACTCGTGATGGTGGATTGACCAAATTTGGGGAGCCATGAGGGGCACAAGAAAGAATCATTTTGTCAGAGTTTCATTGAAATACACAACGAAACCTAATACCCACAAGCTAAGAAACATGGAATTATTTCCAGTTGGCTAAAATGCTTTTCTGTTAGTTTGAAACTCTTTTGCTACCTAGAGATTAAGCTTTGAAATACTTGAACCAGGAGAGAAGCACAGTGTGCTCTTGTGATCTGAAGTGCTTTTCTGCATTTTCAAAGTTCCTGCATTAACCATTGAGGAATTAAACTACAGGAGTTTCAGTGAAATTCGACTAATCAGGGTAAACATACAATAGGCTCTAAGCAAAAAAACCGTGATGGTGGATTGACCACATTTGGGGAGCCATGAGTGGCACAAGAGAGAATCATTTTGTCAGAGTTTCATTGAAATACCCAAAGAAACCTAGTACCCACAAGCTAAGAAACATGGAATTATTTCCAGTTGGCTAAAACGCTTTTCTGTGACTTTGAAACTCTTTTGCTACCTAGTGATTCAGCTTTGAGATACTTGAACCAGGACAGAAGCACAGTGTGCTCTTGTGAACTAAAGTGTTGTTCTGCGTTTTTAAAGTTCCAGCATTAACCATTTAAGAATTAAACTCACAGGCGTTTTCAGGAATTTTCGCCTAATCAGGGTAAACATCCAATAGAATGTAAACAAAACACCCTTGATGGTGGGATGACCAAACTTGGGGAGCCTGGAGGGGCACATGAGAGAATCATTTCTTCAGAGTTTCATTGAAATACACAAAGAAACCTAGTGCCCAGAAGCTAAGAAACATGGAATTATTTCCAGTTCGCTAAAACGCTTTTCTGTGAGTTTGAAACTCTTTTGCTACCTTGTGATTCAGCTTTGAGATACTTGAACCAGGACAGAAGCACAGTGTGCTCTTGTGATATGAAGTGCTTTTCTGCATTTTCAAAGTTCTAGCTTTAACCATTGAGGAATTAAACTACAGGCGTTTTCAGTGAAATTCGCCTAATCAGGGTAAATATCCAATAGGCTCTAAACATGAAACGCGGGATGGTGGATGGACCAAATTTGGGGATCCATGAGGCACACAAGAGAGAATCATTTTGTCAGAGTATCATTGAAATACACAAAGAAACCTACTACCCACAAGCTAAGAAACATGGAATTATTTCCAATTGG
This sequence comes from Tamias sibiricus, assembly GCA_025594165.1. NCBI lineage: Eukaryota > Metazoa > Chordata > Mammalia > Rodentia > Sciuridae > Tamias > Tamias sibiricus. The sequence goes on along the minus strand of JAKELJ010000167.1, from coordinate 23,902 downwards.
CTAAAACGCTTTTCTGTGAGTTTGAAACTCTTTTGCTACCTAGTGATTCAGTTTTGAGATACTTGAACCAGGAGAGAAGCACAGTGTGCTCTTGTGATCTGAAGTGCTTTTCTGCATTTTCAAAGTTCTAGCATTAACCATTGAGGAATTAAACTACAGGAGTTTCAGTGAAATTCGACTAATCAGGGTAAACATACAATAGGCTCTAAGCAAAAAACCCGTGATGGTGGATTGACGACATTTGGGGAGCCATGAGGGGCACAACAGAGAATCATTTTGTCACGGTTTCATTGAAATACACAAAGAAACCTAGTACCCACAAGCTAAGAAACATGGAATTATTTCCAGTTGGCTAAAACGCTTTTCTGTGAGTTTGAAACTCTTTTGTTACCTAGTGATTCAGCTTTGAGATACTTGAACCAGGACAGAAGCACAGTGTGCTCTTGTGAACTTAAGTGTTGTTCTGCGTTTTTAAAGTTCCAGCATTAACCATTGAGGAATTAAAATACAGGCGTTTTCAGTGAAATTCGCCTAATCAGGGCAAATATCCAATAGGATCTAAACAAAAAACCCGTGATAGTGGGATGACCAAATTTGGCGAGCCATGAGGGGCACAAGAGAGAATCATTTTGTCAGAGTTTCATTGAAATACACAAAGAAACCTAGTACCCATAAGCTAAGAATCATGGAATTATTTCCAGTTGGCTAAAACGCTTTTCTGTGACTTTGAAACTCTTTTGCTACCTAGTGATTCAGCTTTGAGATACTTGAACCAGGACAGAAGCACAGTGTGCTCTTGTGAACTAAAGTGTTGTTCTGCGTTTTTTAAAGTTCCAGCATTAACCATTTAAGAATTAAACTCACAGGCGTTATCAGGCATTTTCGCCTAATCAGGGTAAACATCCAATAGAATGTAAACAAAACACCCTTGATGGTGGGATGACCAAACGTGGGGAGCCTGGAGGGGCACATGAGAGAATCATTTCTTCAGAGTTTCATTGAAATACACAAAGAAACCTAGTGCCTAGAAGCTAAGAAACATGGAATTATTTCCAGTTCGCTAAAACGCTTTTCTGTGAGTTTGAAACTCTTTTGCTACCTAGTGATTCAGCTTTGAGATACTTGAACCAGGACAGAAGCACAGTGTGCTCTTGTGAACTAAAGTGTTGTTCTGCGTTTTTAAAGTTCCAGCATTAACCATTTAAGAATTAAACTCACAGGCGTTTTCAGGCATTTTCGCCTAATCAGGGTAAACATCCAATAGACTGTAAACAAAACACCCTTGATGGTGGGATGACCAAACTTGGGGAGTCTTGAGGAGCACATGAGAGAATCATTTTTTCAGAGTTTAATTGAAATACACAAAGAAACCTAGTGCCCAGAAGCTAAGAAACATGGAATTATTTCCAGTTCGCTAAAACGCTTTTCTGCGAGTTTGAATCTCTTTTGTTACCTAGTGATTCAGCTTTGAGATACTTGAACCAGGAAAGAAGCACAGTGTGCTCTTGTGATCTGAAGTTCTTTTCTGCATTTTCAAAGTTCTAGCATTAACCATTGAGGAGTTAAACTACAGGCGTTTTCAGTGAAATTCGCCTAATCAGGGTAAACATCCAATAGGCTCTAAACATAAAACCCGGGATGGTGGATTGACCAAATTTGGGGAGCCATGAGGCACACAAGAGAGAATCATTTTGTCAGAGTATCATTGAAATACAAAAAGAAACCTACTACCCACAAGCTAAGAAACATGGAATTATTCCCAATTGGTTAAAACGCTTTTCTGTGAGTTTGAAACTCTTTTGCTACCTAGTGATTCAGCTTTGAGATAATTGAACCAGGAGAGAAGCACAGTGTGCTCTTGTGAACTAAAGTGTTGTTCTGCGTTTTTAAAGTTTTAGCATTAACCATTTAAAAATTAAACTCACAGGCGTTTTCAGGCATTTTCGCCTAATCAGGGTAAACATCCAATAGACTGTAAACAAAACACCCTTGACGGTGGGATGACCAAACTTGGGGAGCATTGAAGAGCACATGAGAGAATCATTTTTCAGAGTTTCATTGAAATACACAAAGAAACCTAGTGCCCAGAAGCTAAGAAACATGGAATTATTTCCCCTTTGCTAAAACGCTTTTCTGTGAGTTTGAAACTCTTTTGCTACCTAGTGATTCAGCTTTGACATACTTGAACTAGGACAGATGAACAGTGTGCTTTTGTGATATGAAGTGCTTTTCTGCATTTTCAAAGTTCTAGCATTAACAACTGATTAATTAAACTACAGGCTTTTTCAGTGAAATTCGCCTAATCAGGGTAAACATCCAATAGGCTCTAAACAAAAAACCCGTGATGGTGGATTGACCAAATTTGGGGAGCCATGATGGGCACAAGAGAGAATCATTTTGTCAGAGTTTCATTGAAATACACAAAGAAACCTATTACCCAGAAGCTAAGAAACATGGAATTATTTCCAGTTGTCTAAATCGCTTTTCTGTGAGTTTGAAACTCTTTTGCTACCTAGTGATTCAGCTTTGAGATACTTGAACCAGGACAGAAGCACAGTGTGCTCTTGTGATATGAAGTGCTTTTCTGCATTTTCAAAGTTCTAGCTTTCACCATTGAGGAATTAAACTACAGGCGTTTTCAGTGAAATTCGCATAATCAGGGTAAATATCCAATAGGCTCTAAACATAAAACGCGGATGGTGGATGGACCAAATTTGGGGAGCCATGAGGCACACACAAGAGAGAATCATTTTGTCAGAGTATCATTGAAATACACAAAGAAACCTACTACCTACAAGCTAAGAAACATAGAATTATTTCCAATTGGCTAAAACGCTTTTCTGTGAGTTTGAAACTCTTTTGCTACCTAGTGATTCAGTTTTGAGATACTTGAACCAGGAGAGAAGCACAGTGTGCTCTTGTGATCTGAAGTGCTTTTCTGCATTTTCAAAGTTCTAGCATTAACCATTAAGGAATTAAACTACAGGAGTTTCAGTGAAATTCGACTAATCAGGGTAAACATACAATAGGCTCTAAGCAAAAAACCTGTGATGGTGGATTAACGACATTAGGGGAGCCATGAGGGGCACAAGAGAGAATCATTTTGTCACGGTTTCATTGAAATACACAAAGAAACCTAGTACCCACAAGCTAAGAAACATGGAATTATTTCCAGTTCTCTAAAAACGCTTTTCTGTGAGTTTGAATCTCTTTTGTTACCTAGTGATTCAGCTTTGAGATACTTGAACCAGGAAAGAAGCACAGTGTGCTCTTGTGATCTGAAGTGCTTTTCTGCATTTTCAAACTTCTAGCATTAACCATTGAGGAATTAAAATACAGGCGTTTTCAGTGAAATTCGCCTAATCAGGGCAAATATCCAATAGGCTCTAAACAAAAAACCCTTGATAGTGGGATGACCAAATTTGGCGAGCCATGAGGGGCACAAGAGAGAATCATTTTGTCAGAGTTTCATTGAAATACACAAAGAAACCTAGTACCCATAAGCTAAGAATCATGGAATTATTTCCAGTTGGCTAAAACGCTTTTCTGTGACTTTGAAACTCTTTTGCTACCTAGTGATTTAGCTTTGAGATACTTGAACCAGGACAGAAGCACAGTGTGCTCTTGTGAACTAAAGTGTTGTTCTGCGTTTTTAAAGTTCTAGCATTAACCATTGAGGAATTAAACTACAGGAGTTTCAGTGAAATTCGACTAATCAGGGTAAACATACAATAGGCTCTAAGCAAAAAACCCGTGATGGTGGATTGACGACATTTGGGGAGCCATGAGGGGCACAAGAGAGAATCATTTTGTCACGGTTTCATTGAAATACACAAAGAAACCTAGTACCCACAAGATAAGAAACATGGAATTATTTCCAGTTGGCTAAAACGCTTTTCTGTGAGTTTGAAACTCTTTTGTTACCTAGTGATTCAGCTTTGAGATACGTGAACCAGGACAGAAGCACAGTGTGCTCTTGTGAACGAAAGTGTTGTTTCTGCGTTTTTAAAGTTCCAGCATTAACCACTTAAGAATTAAACTCACAGGCGTTATCAGGCATTTTCACCTAATCAGGGTAAACATCCAATAGAATGTAAACAAAACACCCTTGATGGTGGGATGACCAAACTTGGGGAGCCTGGAGGGGCACATGAGAGAATCATTTCTTCAGAGTTTCATTGAAATACACAAAGAAACCTAGTGCCCAGAAGCTAAGAAACATGGAATTATTTCCAGTTCGCTAAAACGCTTTTCTGTGAGTTTGAAACTCTTTTGCTACCTAGTGATTCAGCTTTGAGATACTTGAACCAGGACAGAAGCACAGTGTGCTCTTGTGAACTAAAGTGTTGTTCTGCGTTTTTAAAGTTCCAGCATTAACCATTTAAGAATTAAACTCACAGGCGTTTTCAGTGCATTTTCGCCTAATCAGGGTAAACATCCAATAGACTGTAAACAAAAAACCCTTGATGGTGGGATGACCAAACTTGGGGAGTCTTGAGGAGCACATGAGAGAATCATTTTTTTTCAGAGTTTCATTGAAATACACAAAGAAACCTAGTGCCCAGAAGCTAAGAAACATGGAATTATTTCCAGTTCGCTAAAACGCTTTTCTGCGAGTTTGAATCTCTTTTGTTACCTAGTGATTCAGCTTTGAGATACTTGAACCAGGAAAGAAGCACAGTGTGCTCTTGTGATCTGAAGTTCTTTTCTGCATTTTCAAAGTTCTAGCATTAACCATTGAGAAGTTAAACTACAGGCGTTTTCAGTGAAATTCGCCTAATCAGGGTAAACATCCAATAGGCTCTAAACATAAAACCCGGGATGGTGGATTGACCAAATTTGGGGAGCCATGAGGCACACAAGAGAGAATCATTTTGTCAGAGAATCATTGAAATACAAAAACAAACCTACTACCCACAAGCTAAGAAACATGGAATTATTCCCAATTGGTTAAAAACGCTTTTCTGTGAGTTTGAAACTCTTTTGCTACCTAGTGATTCAGCTTTGAGATAATTGAACCAGGAGAGAAGCACAGTGTGCTCTTGTGAACTAAAGTGTTGTTCTGCGTTTTTAAAGTTCTAGCATTAACCATTTAAAAATTAAACTCACAGGCGTTTTCAGGCATTTTCGCCTAATCAGGGTAAACATCCAATAGACTGTAAACAAAACACCCTTGACGGTGGGATGACCAAACTTGGGGAGCATTGAAGGGCACATGAGAGAATCATTTTTTCAGAGTTTCATTGAAATACACAAAGAAACCTAGTGCCCAGAAGCTAAGAAACATGGAATTATTTCCCCTTTGCTAAAACGCTTTTCTGTGAGTTTGAAACTCTTTTGCTACCTAGTGATTCAGCTTTGAGATACTTGAACTAGGACACATGAACAGTGTGCTTTTGTGATATGAAGTGCTTTTCTGCATTTTCAAAGTTCTAGCATTAACCATTGAAGAATTAAACTAACAGGCGTTTTCAGTGAAATTCGCCTAATCAGGGTAAACATCCAATAGGCTCTAAACAAAAAACCCGTGATGGTGGATTGACCAAATTTGGGGAGCCATGATGGGCACAAGAGAGAATCATTTTGTCAGAGTTTCATTGAAATACACAAAGAAACCTACTACCCACAAGCTAAGAAACATGGAATTATTTCCAGTTGGCTAAAATGCTTTGCTGTGAGTTTGAAACTCTTTTGCTACCTAGTGATTCAGCTTTGAGATACTGGAACCAGGACAAAAGCACAGTGTGCTCTTGTGAACTAAAGTGTTGTTCTGCGTTTTGAAAGTTCTAGCATTAACCATTTGACAATTAAACTCACAGGCGTTTTCAGGCATTTTCGCCTAATCAGGGTAAACATCCAATAGACTGTAAACAAAACACCCTTTATGGTGGGATGACTAAACGTGGGGAGTATTGAGGGGCACATGAGAGAATCATTTCTTCAGAGTTTCATTGAAATACACAAAGAAACCTAGTGCCCAGAAGCTAAGAAACATGGAATTATTTCCACTTCGCTAAAACGCTTTTCTGTGAGTTTGAAACTCTTTTGTTACCTAGTGATTCAGCTTTGAGATACTTGAACCAGGAAAGAAGCACAGTGTGCTCTTGTGATCTGAAGTGCTTTTCTGCATTTTCAAAGTTCCTGCATTAACCATTGAGGAATTAAACTACAGGAGTTTCAGTGAAATTCGACTAATCAGGGTAAACATACAATAGGCTCTAAACAAAAAAAACCGTGATGGTGGATTGACCACATTTGGGGAGCCATGAGTGGCACAAGAGAGAATCATTTTGTCAGAGTTTCATTGAAATACCAAAGAAACCTAGTACCCACAAGCTAAGAAACATGGAATTATTTCCAGTTGGCTAAAACGCTTTTCTGTGACTTTGAAACTCTTTTGCTACCTAGTGATTCAGCTTTGAGATACTTGAACCAGGACAGAAGCACAGTGTGCTCTTGTGAACTAAAGTGTTGTTCTGCGTTTTTAAAGTTCCAGCATTAACCATTTAAGAATTAAACTCACAGGGCGTTTTCAGGAATTTTCGCCTAATCAGGGTAAACATCCAATAGAATGTAAACAAAACACCCTTGATGGTGGGATGACCAAACTTGGGGAGCCTGGAGGGGCACATGAGAGAATCATTTCTTCAGAGTTTCATTGAAATACACAAAGAAACCTAGTGCCCAGAAGCTAAGAAACATGGAATTATTTCCAGTTCGCTAAAACGCTTTTCTGTGAGTTTGAAACTCTTTTGCTACCTTGTGATTCATCTTTGAGATACTTGAACCAGGACAGAAGCACAGTGTGCTCTTGTGATATGAAGTGCTTTTCTGCATTTTCAAAGTTCTAGCTTTAACCATTGAGGAATTAAACTACAGGCGTTTTCAGTGAAATTCGCCTAATCAGGGTAAATATCCAATAGGCTCTAAACATGAAACGCGGGATGGTGGATGGACCAAATTTGGGGATCCATGAGGCACACAAGAGAGAATCATTTTGTCAGAGTATCATTGAAATACACAAAGAAACCTACTACCCACAAGCTAAGAAACATGGAATTATTTCCAATTGGCTAAAACGCTTTTCTGTGAGTTTGAAACTCTTTTGCTACCTAGTGATTCAGTTTTGAGATACTTGAACCAGGAGAGAAGCACAGTGTGCTCTTGTGATCTGAAGTGCTTTTCTGCATTTTCAAAGTTCTAGCATTAACCATTGAGGAATTAAACTACAGGAGTTTCAGTGAAATTCGACTAATCAGGGTAAACATACAATAGGCTCTAAGCAAAAAACCCGTGATGGTGGATTGACGACATTTGGGGAGCCATGAGGGGCACAACAGAGAATCATTTTGTCACGGTTTCATTGAAATACACAAAGAAACCTAGTACCCACAAGCTAAGAAACATGGAATTATTTCCAGTTGGCTAAAACGCTTTTCTGTGAGTTTGAAACTCTTTTGTTACCTAGTGATTCAGCTTTGAGATACTTGAACCAGGACAGAAGCACAGTGTGCTCTTGTGAACTTAAGTGTTGTTCTGCGTTTTTAAAGTTCCAGCATTAACCATTGAGGAATTAAAATACAGGCGTTTTCAGTGAAATTCGCCTAATCAGGGCAAATATCCAATAGGATCTAAACAAAAAACCCGTGATAGTGGGATGACCAAATTTGGCGAGCCATGAGGGGCACAAGAGAGAATCATTTTGTCAGAGTTTCATTGAAATACACAAAGAAACCTAGTACCCATAAGCTAAGAATCATGGAATTATTTCCAGTTGGCTAAAACGCTTTTCTGTGACTTTGAAACTCTTTTGCTACCTAGTGATTCAGCTTTGAGATACTTGAACCAGGACAGAAGCACAGTGTGCTCTTGTGAACTAAAGTGTTGTTCTGCGTTTTTAAAGTTCCAGCATTAACCATTTAAGAATTAAACTCACAGGCGTTATCAGGCATTTTCGCCTAATCAGGGTAAACATCCAATAGAATGTAAACAAAACACCCTTGATGGTGGGATGACCAAACGTGGGGAGCCTGGAGGGGCACATGAGAGAATCATTTCTTCAGAGTTTCATTGAAATACACAAAGAAACCTAGTGCCCAGAAGCTAAGAAACATGGAATTATTTCCAGTTCGCTAAAACGCTTTTCTGTGAGTTTGAAACTCTTTTGCTACCTAGTGATTCAGCTTTGAGATACTTGAACCAGGACAGAAGCACAGTGTGCTCTTGTGAACTAAAGTGTTGTTCTGCGTTTTTAAAGTTCCAGCATTAACCATTTAAGAATTAAACTCACAGGCGTTTTCAGGCATTTTCGCCTAATCAGGGTAAACATCCAATAGACTGTAAACAAAACACCCTTGATGGTGGGATGACCAAACTTGGGGAGTCTTGAGGAGCACATGAGAGAATCATTTTTTCAGAGTTTAATTGAAATACACAAAGAAACCTAGTGCCCAGAAGCTAAGAAACATGGAATTATTTCCAGTTCGCTAAAACGCTTTTCTGCGAGTTTGAATCTCTTTTGTTACCTAGTGATTCAGCTTTGAGATACTTGAACCAGGAAAGAAGCACAGTGTGCTTTTGTGATATGAAGTGCTTTTCTGCATTTTCAAAGTTCTAGCATTAACCATTGAAGATTTAAACTAACAGGCGTTTTCAGTGAAATTCGCCTAATCAGGGTAAACATCCAATAGGCTCTAAACAAAAAACCCGTGATGGTGGATTGACCAAATTTGGGGAGCCATGATGGGCACAAGAGAGAATCATTTTGTCAGAGTTTCATTGAAATACACAAAGAAACCTACTACCCACAAGCTAAGAAACATGGAATTATTTCCAGTTGGCTAAAATGCTTTGCTGTGAGTTTGAAACTCTTTTGCTACCTAGTGATTCAGCTTTGAGATACTGGAACCAGGACAAAAGCACAGTGTGCTCTTGTGAACTAAAGTGTTGTTCTGCGTTTTTGAAAGTTCTAGCATTAACCATTTGACAATTAAACTCACAGGCGTTTTCAGGCATTTTCGCCTAATCAGGGTAAACATCCAATAGACTGTAAACAAAACACCCTTTATGGTGGGATGACTAAACGTGGGGAGTATTGAGGGGCACATGAGAGAATCATTTCTTCAGAGTTTCATTGAAATACACAAAGAAACCTAGTGCCCAGAAGCTAAGAAACATGGAATTATTTCCACTTCGCTAAAACGCTTTTCTGTGAGTTTGAAACTCTTTTGTTACCTAGTGATTCAGCTTTGAGATACTTGAACCAGGAAAGAAGCACAGTGTGCTCTTGTGATCTGAAGTGCTTTTCTGCATTTTCAAAGTTCCTGCATTAACCATTGAGGAATTAAACTACAGGAGTTTCAGTGAAATTCGACTAATCAGGGTAAACATCCAATAGGCTCTAAGCAAAAAAACCGTGATGGTGGATTGACCACATTTGGGGAGCCATGAGGGCACAAGAGAGAATCATTTTGTCAGAGTTTCATTGAAATACCCAAAGAAACCTAGTACCCACAAGCTAAGAAACATGGAATTATTTCCAGTTGGCTAAAACGCTTTTCTGTGACTTTGAAACTCTTTTGCTACCTAGTGATTCAGCTTTGAGATACTTGAACCAGGACAGAAGCACAGTGTGCTCTTGTGAACTAAAGTGTTGTTCTGCGTTTTTAAAGTTCCAGCATTAACCATTTAAGAATTAAACTCACAGGCGTTTTCAGGAATTTTCGCCTAATCAGGGTAAACATCCAATAGAATGTAAACAAAACACCCTTGATGGTGGGATGACCAAACTTGGGGAGCCTGGAGGGGCACATGAGAGAATCATTTCTTCAGAGTTTCATTGAAATACACAAAGAAACCTAGTGCCCAGAAGCTAAGAAACATGGAATTATTTCCAGTTCGCTAAAACGCTTTTCTGTGAGTTTGAAACTCTTTTGCTACCTAGTGATTCAGCTTTGAGATACTTGAACCAGGACAGAAGCACAGTGTGCTCTTGTGATATGAAGTGCTTTTCTGCATTTTCAAAGTTCTAGCTTTAACCATTGAGGAATTAAACTACAGGCGTTTTCAGTGAAATTCGCCTAATCAGGGTAAATATCCAATAGGCTCTAAACATGAAAACGCGGGATGGTGGATGGACCAAATTTGGGGATCCATGAGGCACACAAGAGAGAATCATTTTGTCAGAGTATCATTGAAATACACAAAGAAACCTACTACCCACAAGCTAAGAAACATGGAATTATTTCCAATTGGCTAAAACGCTTTTCTGTGAGTTTGAAACTCTTTTGCTACCTAGTGATTCAGTTTTGAGATACTTGAACCAGGAGAGAAGCACAGTGTGCTCTTGTGATCTGAAGTGCTTTTCTGCATTTTCAAAGTTCTAGCATTAACCATTGAGGAATTAAACTACAGGAGTTTCAGTGAAATTCGACTAATCAGGGTAAACATACAATAGGCTCTAAGCAAAAAACCCGTGATGGTGGATTGACGACATTTGGGGAGCCATGAGGGGCACAAGAGAGAATCATTTTGTCACGGTTTCATTGAAATACACAAAGAAACCTAGTACCCACAAGCTAAGAAACATGGAATTATTTCCAGTTGGCTAAAACGCTTTTCTGTGAGTTTGAAACTCTTTTGTTACCTAGTGATTCAGCTTTGAGATACTTGAACCAGGAAAGAAGCACAGTGTGCTCTTGTGAACTGAAGTGTTGTTCTGCGTTTTTAAAGTTCCAGCATTAACCATTGAGGAATTAAAATACAGGCGTTTTCAGTGAAATTCGCCTAATCAGGGCAAATATCCAATAGGATCTAAACAAAAAACCCGTGATAGTGGGATGACCAAATTTGGCGAGCCATGAGGGGCACAAGAGAGAATCATTTTGTCAGAGTTTCATTGAAATACACAAAGAAACCTAGTACCCATAAGCTAAGAATCATGGAATTATTTCCAGTTGGCTAAAACGCTTTTCTGTGACTTTGAAACTCTTTTGCTACCTAGTGATTCAGCTTTGAGATACTTGAACCAGGACAGAAGCACAGTGTGCTCTTGTGAACTAAAGTGTTGTTCTGCGTTTTTAAAGTTCCAGCATTAACCATTTAAGAATTAAACTCACAGGCGTTATCAGGCATTTTCGCCTAATCAGGGTAAACATCCAATAGAATGTAAACAAAACACCCTTGATGGTGGGATGACCAAACGTGGGGAGCCTGGAGGGGCACATGAGAGAATCATTTCTTCAGAGTTTCATTGAAATACACAAAGAAACCTAGTGCCTAGAAGCTAAGAAACATGGAATTATTTCCAGTTCGCTAAAACGCTTTTCTGTGAGTTTGAAACTCTTTTGCTACCTAGTGATTCAGCTTTGAGATACTTGAACCAGGACAGAAGCACAGTGTGCTCTTGTGAACTAAAGTGTTGTTCTGCGTTTTTAAAGTTCCAGCATTAACCATTTAAGAATTAAACTCACAGGCGTTTTCAGGCATTTTCGCCTAATCAGGTAAACATCCAATAGACTGTAAACAAAACACCCTTGATGGTGGGATGACCAAACTTGGGGAGTCTTGAGGAGCACATGAGAGAATCATTTTTTCAGAGTTTAATTGAAATACACAAAGAAACCTAGTGCCCAGAAGCTAAGAAACATGGAATTATTTCCAGTTCGCTAAAACGCTTTTCTGCGAGTTTGAATCTCTTTTGTTACCTAGTGATTCAGCTTTGAGATACTTGAACCAGGAAAGAAGCACAGTGTGCTCTTGTGATCTGAAGTTCTTTTCTGCATTTTCAAAGTTCTAGCATTAACCATTGAGGAGTTAAACTACAGGCGTTTTCAGTGAAATTCGCCTAATCAGGGTAAACATCCAATAGGCTCTAAACATAAAACCCGGGATGGTGGATTGACCAAATTTGGGGAGCCATGAGGCACACAAGAGAGAATCATTTTGTCAGAGTATCATTGAAATACAAAAAGAAACCTACTACCCACAAGCTAAGAAACATGGAATTATTCCCAATTGGTTAAAACGCTTTTCTGTGAGTTTGAAACTCTTTTGCTACCTAGTGATTCAGCTTTGAGATAATTGAACCAGGAGAGAAGCACAGTGTGCTCTTGTGAACTAAAGTGTTGTTCTGCGTTTTTAAAGTTCTAGCATTAACCATTTAAAAATTAAACTCACAGGCGTTTTCAGGCATTTTCGCCTAATCAGGGTAAACATCCAATAGACTGTAAACAAAACACCCTTGACGGTGGGATGACCAAACTTGGGGAGCATTGAAGAGCACATGAGAGAATCATTTTTTCAGAGTTTCATTGAAATACACAAAGAAACCTAGTGCCCAGAAGCTAAGAAACATGGAATTATTTCCCCTTTGCTAAAACGCTTTTCTGTGAGTTTGAAACTCTTTTGCTACCTAGTGATTCAGCTTTGACATACTTGAACTAGGACAGATGAACACAGTGTGCTTTTGTGATATGAAGTGCTTTTCTGCATTTTCAAAGTTCTAGCATTAACCACTGATTAATTAAACTACAGGCTTTTTCAGTGAAATTCGCCTAATCAGGGTAAACATCCAATAGGCTCTAAACAAAAAAACCCGTGATGGTGGATTGACCAAATTTGGGGAGCCATGATGGGCACAAGAGAGAATCATTTTGTCAGAGTTTCATTGAAATACACAAAGAAACCTATTACCCAGAAGCTAAGAAACATGGAATTATTTCCAGTTGTCTAAAACGCTTTTCTGTGAGTTTGAAACTCTTTTGCTACCTAGTGATTCAGCTTTGAGATACTTGAACCAGGACAGAAGCACAGTGTGCTCTTGTGATATGAAGTGCTTTTCTGCATTTTCAAAGTTCTAGCTTTAACCATTGAGGAATTAAACTACAGGCGTTTTCAGTGAAATTCGCATAATCAGGGTAAATATCCAATAGGCTCTAAACATAAAACGCGGGATGGTGGATGGACCAAATTTGGGGAGCCATGAGGCACACAAGAGAGAATCATTTTGTCAGAGTATCATTGAAATACACAAAGAAACCTACTACCTACAAGCTAAGAAACATAGAATTATTTCCAATTGGCTAAAACGCTTTTCTGTGAGTTTGAAACTCTTTTGCTACCTAGTGATTCAGTTTTGAGATACTTGAACCAGGAGAGAAGCACAGTGTGCTCTTGTGATCTGAAGTGCTTTTCTGCATTTTCAAAGTTCTAGCATTAACCATTAAGGAATTAAACTACAGGAGTTTCAGTGAAATTCGACTAATCAGGGTAAACATACAATAGGCTCTAAGCAAAAAACCTGTGATGGTGGATTAACGACATTAGGGGAGCCATGAGGGGCACAAGAGAGAATCATTTTGTCACGGTTTCATTGAAATACACAAAGAAACCTAGTACCCACAAGCTAAGAAACATGGAATTATTTCCAGTTCTCTAAAACGCTTTTCTGTGAGTTTGAATCTCTTTTGTTACCTAGTGATTCAGCTTTGAGATACTTGAACCAGGAAAGAAGCACAGTGTGCTCTTGTGATCTGAAGTTCTTTTCTGCATTTTCAAACTTCTAGCATTAACCATTGAGGAATTAAAATACAGGCGTTTTCAGTGAAATTCGCCTAATCAGGGCAAATATCCAATAGGCTCTAAACAAAAAACCCTTGATAGTGGGATGACCAAATTTGGCGAGCCATGAGGGGCACAAGAGAGAATCATTTTGTCAGAGTTTCATTGAAATACACAAAGAAACCTAGTACCCATAAGCTAAGAATCATGGAATTATTTCCAGTTGGCTAAAACGCTTTTCTGTGACTTTGAAACTCTTTTGCTACCTAGTGATTTAGCTTTGAGATACTTGAACCAGGACAGAAGCACAGTGTGCTCTTGTGAACTAAAGTGTTGTTCTGCGTTTTTAAAGTTCTAGCATTAACCATTGAGGAATTAAACTACAGGAGTTTCAGTGAAATTCGACTAATCAGGGTAAACATACAATAGGCTCTAAGCAAAAAACCCGTGATGGTGGATTGACGACATTTGGGGAGCCATGAGGGGCACAAGAGAGAATCATTTTGTCACGGTTTCATTGAAATACACAAAGAAACCTAGTACCCACAAGATAAGAAACATGGAATTATTTCCAGTTGGCTAAAACGCTTTTCTGTGAGTTTGAAACTCTTTTGTTACCTAGTGATTCAGCTTTGAGATACGTGAACCAGGACAGAAGCACAGTGTGCTCTTGTGAACGAAAGTGTTGTTCTGCGTTTTTAAAGTTCCAGCATTAACCACTTAAGAATTAAACTCACAGGCGTTATCAGGCATTTTCACCTAATCAGGGTAAACATCCAATAGAATGTAAACAAAACACCCTTGATGGTGGGATGACCAAACTTGGGGAGCCTGGAGGGGCACATGAGAGAATCATTTCTTCAGAGTTTCATTGAAATACACAAAGAAACCTAGTGCCCAGAAGCTAAGAAACATGGAATTATTTCCAGTTCGCTAAAACGCTTTTCTGTGAGTTTGAAACTCTTTTGCTACCTAGTGATTCAGCTTTGAGATACTTGAACCAGGACAGAAGCACAGTGTGCTCTTGTGAACTAAAGTGTTGTTCTGCGTTTTTAAAGTTCCAGCATTAACCATTTAAGAATTAAACTCACAGGCGTTTTCAGGCATTTTCGCCTAATCAGGGTAAACATCCAATAGACTGTAAACAAAAACACCCTTGATGGTGGGATGACCAAACTTGGGGAGTCTTGAGGAGCACATGAGAGAATCATTTTTTCAGAGTTTCATTGAAATACACAAAGAAACCTAGTGCCCAGAAGCTAAGAAACATGGAATTATTTCCAGTTCGCTAAAACGCTTTTCTGCGAGTTTGAATCACTCTTTTGTTACCTAGTGATTCAGCTTTGAGATACTTGAACCAGGAAAGAAGCACAGTGTGCTCTTGTGATCTGAAGTTCTTTTCTGCATTTTTCAAAGTTCTAGCATTAACCATTGAGAAGTTAAACTACAGGCGTTTTCAGTGAAATTCGCCTAATCAGGGTAAACATCCAATAGGCTCTAAACATAAAACCCGGGATGGTGGATTGACCAAATTTGGGGAGCCATGAGGCACACAAGAGAGAATCATTTTGTCAGAGAATCATTGAAATACAAAAACAAACCTACTACCCACAAGCTAAGAAACATGGAATTATTCCCAATTGGTTAAAACGCTTTTCTGTGAGTTTGAAACTCTTTTGCTACCTAGTGATTCAGCTTTGAGATAATTGAACCAGGAGAGAAGCACAGTGTGCTCTTGTGAACTAAAGTGTTGTTCTGCGTTTTTAAAGTTCTAGCATTAACCATTTAAAAATTAAACTCACAGGCGTTTTCAGGCATTTTCGCCTAATCAGGGTAAACATCCAATAGACTGTAAACAAAACACCCTTGATGGTGGGATGACCAAACTTGGGGAGCATTGAGGGGCACATGAGAGAATCATTTTTTCAGAGTTTCATTGAAATACACAAAGAAACCTAGTGCCCAGAAGCTAAGAAACATGGAATTATTTCCCCTTTGCTAAAACGCTTTTCTGTGAGTTTGAAACTCTTTTGCTACCTAGTGATTCAGCTTTGAGATACTTGAACTAGGACACATGAACAGTGTGCTCTTGTGATATGAAGTGCTTTTCTGCATTTTCAAAGTTCTAGCATTAACCATTGAAGAATTAAACTAACAGGCGTTTTCAGTGAAATTCGCCTAATCAGGGTAAACATCCAATAGGCTCTAAACAAAAAACCCGTGATGGTGGATTGACCAAATTTGGGGAGCCATGAGGGCACAAGAGAGAATCATTTTGTCAGAGTTTCATTGAAATACACAAAGAAACCTACTACCCACAAGCTAAGAAACATGGAATTATTTCCAGTTGGCTAAAACGCTTTGCTGTGAGTTTGAAACTCTTTTGCTACCTAGTGATTCAGCTTTGAGATACTTGAACCAGGACAAAAGCACAGTGTGCTCTTGTGAACTAAAGTGTTGTTCTGCGTTTTCAAAGTTCTAGCATTAACCATTTGAGGAATTAAACTCACAGGCGTTTTCAGGCATTTTCGCCTAATCAGGGTAAACATCCAATAGACTGTAAACAAAACACCCTTGATGGTGGGATGACCAAATTTGGGGAGTATTGAGGGGCACAAGAGAGAATCATTTTGTCAGAGTTTCATTGAAATACACAAAGAAACCTAGTGCCCAGAAGCTAAGAAACATGGAATTATTTTCCAGTTCGCTAAAACGCTTTTCTGTGAGTTTGAAACTCTTTTGTTACCTAGTGATTCAGCTTTGAGATACTTGAACCAGGAAAGAAGCACAGTGTGCTCTTGTGATCTGAAGTGCTTTTCTGCATTTTCAAAGTTCCAGCATTAACCATTGAGGAATTAAACTACAGGCGTTTTCAGTGAAATTCGCCTAATCAGGGTAAACATCCAATAGGCTCTAAACAAAAAACCCGTGATGGTGGATGGACCAAATTTGGGGAGCCATGAGGGGCACAAGAGAGAATCATTTTGTCAGAGTTTCATTGAAATACACAAAGAAACCTAGTACCCACAAGCTAAGAAACATGGAATTATTTCTAGTTGGCTAAAACGCTTTTCTGTGACTTTGAAACTCTTTTGCTACCTAGTGATTCAGCTTTGAGATACTTGAACCAGGACAGAAGCACAGTGTGCTCTTGTGAACTAAAGTGTTTTCTGCATTTTTAAAGTTCCAGCATTAACCATTTAAGAATTAAACTCACAGGCGTTTTCAGTGAAATTTTCGCCTAATCAGGGTAAACATCCAATAGAATGTAAACAAAAAACACCCTTGATGGTGGGATGACCAAACTTGGGGAGCCTGGAGGGGCACAAGAGAATCATTTCTTCAGAGTTTCATTGAAATACACAAAGAAACCTAGTGCCCAGAAGCTAAGAAACATGGAATTATTTCCAGTTCTCTAAAACGCTTTTCTGTGAGTTTGAAACTCTTTTGCTACCTAGTGATTCAGCTTTGAGATACTTGAACCAGGAAAGAAGCACAGTGTGCTCTTGTGATCTGAAGTGTTTTCTGCGATTTTCAAAGTTCTAGCATTAACCATTGAAGGAATTAAACTCACAGGCGTTTTCAGTGAAATTCGCCTAATCAGGGTAAACATCCAATAGACTCTAAACAAAAAACCCGTGATGGTGGGATGACCAAATTTGGGAGCCATGAGGGCACAAGAGAGAATCATTTTTTCAGAGTTTCATTGAAATACACAAAGAAACCTAGTACCCATAAGCTAAGAAACATGGAATTATTTCCAGTTGGCTAAAACGCTTTTCTGTGAGTTTGAAACTCTTTTGCTACCTAGTGATTCAGCTTTGAGATACTTGAACCAGGACACAGAAGCACAGTGTGCTCTTGTGAACTGAAGTGTTGTTCTGCATTTTCAAAGTTCTAGCATTAACCATTGAGGAATTAAACTACAGGCGTTTCAGTGAAATTCGACTAATCAGGGTAAAAACATCCAATAGGCTCTAAACAAAAAACCCGTGATGGTGGATTGACCAAATTTGGGGAGCCATGAGGGGCACAAGAGAGAATCATTTTGTCACGAGTTTCATTGAAATACACAAAGAAACCTACTACCCACAAGCTAAGAAACATGGAATTATTTCCAGTTGGCTAAAATGCTTTTTGCTGTGAGTTTGAAACTCTTTTGCTACCTAGTGATTCAGCTTTGAGATACTTGAACCAGGACAAAAGCACAGTGTGCTCTTGTGAACTAAAGTGTTGTTCTGCGCATTTTGAAAGTTCTAGCATTAACCATTTGACAATTAAACTCACAGGCGTTTTCAGGCATTTTCGCCTAATCAGGGTAAACATCCAATAGACTGTAAACAAAACACCCTTGATGGTGGGATGACTAAACGTGGGGAGTATTGAGGGGCACATGAGAGAATCATTTCTTCAGAGTTTCATTGAAATACACAAAGAAACCTAGTGCCCAGAAGCTAAGAAACATGGAATTATTTCCAGTTCTCTAAAAACGCTTTTCTGTGAGTTTGAAACTCTTTTGTACCTAGTGATTCAGCTTTGAGATACTTGAACCAGGAAAGAAGCACAGTGTGCTCTTGTGATCTGAAGTGCTTTTCTGCATTTCAAAGTTCTAGCATTAACCATTGAAGATTTAAACTACAGGCGTTTTCAGTGAAATTCGCCTAATCAGGGTAAACATCCAATAGGCTCTAAACAAAAAACCCGTGATGGTGGATTGACCAAATTTGGGAGCCATGAGGGCACAAGAGAGAATCATTTTGTCAGAGTTTCATTGAAATACACAAAGAAACCTACTACCCACAAGCTAAGAAACATGGAATTATTTCCAGTTGGCTAAAAACGCTTTTCTGTGAGTTTGAAACTCTTTTGCTACCTAGTGATTCAGCTTTGAGATACTTGAACCAGGACAGAAGCACAGTGTGCTCTTGTGAACTAAAGTGTTGTTCTGCGTTTTTAAAGTTCCAGCATTAACCATTTAAGAATTAAACTCACAGGCGTTTTCAGGAATTTCGCCTAATCAGGGTAAACATCCAATAGACTGTAAAACAAAAAACCCTTGATGGTGGGATGACCAAACTTGGGGAGCCTGAGGGGCACAAGAGAGAATCATTTTTTCAGAGTTTCATTGAAATACACAAAGAAACCTAGTGCCCAGAAGCTAAGAAACATGGAATTATTTCCAGTTCTCTAAAACGCTTTTCTGTGAGTTTGAAACTCTTTTGTTACCTAGTGATTCAGCTTTGAGATACTTGAACCAGGAAGAAGCACAGTGTGCTCTTGTGATCTGAAGTTCTTTTCTGCATTTTCAAACTTCTAGCATTAACCATTGAGGAATTAAAATACAGGCGTTTTCAGTGAAATTCGCCTAATCAGGGCAAATATCCAATAGGCTCTAAACAAAAAACCCGTGATGGTGGATGACCAAATTTGGGGAGCCATGAGGGGCACAAGAGAGAATCATTTTTCAGAGTTTCATTGAAATACACAAAGAAACCTAGTACCCATAAGCTAAGAATCATGGAATTATTTCCAGTTGGCTAAAACGCTTTTCTGTGACTTTGAAACTCTTTTGCTACCTAGTGATTTAGCTTTGAGATACTTGAACCAGGACAGAAGCACAGTGTGCTCTTGTGAACTAAAGTGTTGTTCTGCGTTTTTAAAGTTCTAGCATTAACCATTGAGGAATTAAACTACAGGAGTTTCAGGAAATTCGACTAATCAGGGTAAACATACAATAGGCTCTAAGCAAAAAACCCGTGATGGTGGATTGACGACATTTGGGGAGCCATGAGGGGCACAAGAGAGAATCATTTTGTCACGGTTTCATTGAAATACACAAAGAAACCTAGTACCCACAAGCTAAGAAACATGGAATTATTTCCAGTTGGCTAAAACGCTTTTCTGTGAGTTTGAAACTCTTTTGTTACCTAGTGATTCAGCTTTGAGATACGTGAACCAGGACAGAAGCACAGTGTGCTCTTGTGAACTAAAGTGTTGTTCTGCGTTTTTAAAGTTCCAGCATTAACCACTTTAAGAATTAAACTCACAGGCGTTTTCAGGCATTTTCACCTAATCAGGGTAAACATCCAATAGAATGTAAACAAAACACCCTTGATGGTGGGATGACCAAACTTGGGGAGCCTGGAGGGGCACATGAGAGAATCATTTCTTCAGAGTTTCATTGAAATACACAAAGAAACCTAGTGCCCAGAAGCTAAGAAACATGGAATTATTTCCAGTTCGCTAAAACGCTTTTCTGCGAGTTTGAAACTCTTTTGCTACCTAGTGATTCAGCTTTGAGATACTTGAACCAGGACAGAAGCACAGTGTGCTCTTGTGAACTAAAGTGTTGTTCTGCGTTTTTAAAGTTCCAGCATTAACCATTTAAGAATTAAACTCACAGGCGTTTTCAGGCATTTTCGCCTAATCAGGGTAAACATCCAATAGACTGTAAACAAAACACCCTTGATGGTGGGATGACCAAACTTGGGGAGTCTTGAGGAGCACATGAGAGAATCATTTTTTCAGAGTTTCATTGAAATACACAAAGAAACCTAGTGCCCAGAAGCTAAGAAACATGGAATTATTTCCAGTTCGCTAAAACGCTTTTCTGCGAGTTTGAATCTCTTTTGTTACCTAGTGATTCAGCTTTGAGATACTTGAACCAGGAAAGAAGCACAGTGTGCTCTTGTGATCTGAAGTTCTTTTCTGCATTTTCAAAGTTCTAGCATTAACCATTGAGGAATTAAACTACAGGCGTTTTCAGTGAAATTCGCCTAATCAGGGTAAACATCCAATAGGCTCTAAACATAAAACCCGGGATGGTGGATTGACCAAATTTGGGGAGCCATGAGGCACACAAGAGAGAATCATTTTTTCAGAGAATCATTGAAATACAAAAAGAAACCTACTACCCACAAGCTAAGAAACATGGAATTATTTCCAATTGGTTAAAACGCTTTTCTGTGAGTTTGAAACTCTTTTGCTACCTAGTGATTCAGCTTTGAGATACTTGAACCAGGACAGAAGCACAGTGTGCTCTTGTGAACTAAAGTGTTGTTCTGCGTTTTTAAAGTTCTAGCATTAACCATTTAAAAATTAAACTCACAGGCGTTTTCAGTGAATTTTCGCCTAATCAGGGTAAACATCCAATAGACTGTAAACAAAACACCCTTGACGGTGGGATGACCAAACTTGGGGAGCCATGAAGGGCACATGAGAGAATCATTTTTTCAGAGTTTCATTGAAATACACAAAGAAACCTAGTGCCCAGAAGCTAAGAAACATGGAATTATTTCCAGTTCGCTAAAACGCTTTTCTGTGAGTTTGAAACTCTTTTGCTACCTAGTGATTCAGTTTTGAGATACTTGAACCAGGAGAGAAGCACAGTGTGCTCTTGTGATCTGAAGTGCTTTTCTGCATTTTCAAAGTTCTAGCATTAACCATTGAGGAATTAAACTACAGGCGTTTTCAGTGAAATTCGCCTAATCAGGGTAAACATACAATAGGCTCTAAGCAAAAAACCCGTGATGGTGGGATTGACGACATTTGGGGAGCCATGAGGGGCACAACAGAGAATCATTTTGTCACGTTTCATTGAAATACACAAAGAAACCTAGTACCCACAAGCTAAGAAACATGGAATTATTTCCAGTTGGCTAAAACGCTTTTCTGTGAGTTTGAAACTCTTTTGCTACCTAGTGATTCAGCTTTGAGATACTTGAACCAGGACAGAAGCACAGTGTGCTCTTGTGAACTAAAGTGTTGTTCTGCGTTTTTAAAGTTCTAGCATTAACCATTGAGGAATTAAAATACAGGCGTTTTCAGTGAAATTCGCCTAATCAGGGTAAATATCCAATAGGATCTAAACAAAAAACCCGTGATAGTGGGATGACCAAATTTGGCGAGCCATGAGGGGCACAAGAGAGAATCATTTTGTCAGAGTTTCATTGAAATACACAAAGAAACCTAGTACCCATAAGCTAAGAATCATGGAATTATTTCCAGTTGGCTAAAACGCTTTTCTGTGACTTTGAAACTCTTTTGCTACCTAGTGATTCAGCTTTGAGATACTTGAACCAGGACAGAAGCACAGTGTGCTCTTGTGAACTAAAGTGTTGTTCTGCGTTTTTAAAGTTCCAGCATTAACCATTTAAGAATTAAACTCACAGGCGTTATCAGGCATTTTCGCCTAATCAGGGTAAACATCCAATAGAATGTAAACAAAAACACCCTTGATGGTGGGATGACCAAACTTGGGGAGCCTGGAGGGGCACATGAGAGAATCATTTCTTCAGAGTTTCATTGAAATACACAAAGAAACCTAGTGCCCAGAAGCTAAGAAACATGGAATTATTTCCAGTTCGCTAAAACGCTTTTCTGTGAGTTTGAAACTCTTTTGCTACCTAGTGATTCAGCTTTGAGATACTTGAACCAGGACAGAAGCACAGTGTGCTCTTGTGAACTAAAGTGTTGTTCTGCGTTTTTA
Source organism: Tamias sibiricus (assembly GCA_025594165.1). Taxonomy (NCBI): domain Eukaryota; kingdom Metazoa; phylum Chordata; class Mammalia; order Rodentia; family Sciuridae; genus Tamias; species Tamias sibiricus. The sequence continues at coordinate 1,854 of JAKELJ010000167.1, read as the reverse complement.
AAGTTCCAGCATTAACCATTTAAGAATTAAACTCACAGGCGTTTTCAGGCATTTTCGCCTAATCAGGGTAAACATCCAATAGACTGTAAACAAAACACCCTTGATGGTGGGATGACCAAACTTGGGGAGTCTTGAGGAGCACATGAGAGAATCATTTTTTCAGAGTTTCATTGAAATACACAAAGAAACCTAGTGCCCAGAAGCTAAGAAACATGGAATTATTTCCAGTTCGCTAAAACGCTTTTCTGCGAGTTTGAATCTCTTTTGTTACCTAGTGATTCAGCTTTGAGATACTTGAACCAGGAAAGAAGCACAGTGTGCTCTTGTGATCTGAAGTTCTTTTCTGCATTTTCAAAGTTCTAGCATTAACCATTGAGGAGTTAAACTACAGGCGTTTTCAGTGAAATTCGCCTAATCAGGGTAAACATCCAATAGGCTCTAAACATAAAACCCGGGATGGTGGATTGACCAAATTTGGGGAGCCATGAGGCACACAAGAGAGAATCATTTTGTCAGAGAATCATTGAAATACAAAAAGAAACCTACTACCCACAAGCTAAGAAACATGGAATTATTCCCAATTGGTTAAAACGCTTTTCTGTGAGTTTGAAACTCTTTTGCTACCTAGTGATTCAGCTTTGAGATAATTGAACCAGGAGAGAAGCACAGTGTGCTCTTGTGAACTAAAGTGTTGTTCTGCGTTTTTAAAGTTCTAGCATTAACCATTTAAAAATTAAACTCACAGGCGTTTTCAGGCATTTTCGCCTAATCAGGGTAAACATCCAATAGACTGTAAACAAAACACCCTTGACGGTGGGATGACCAAACTTGGGGAGCATTGAAGGGCACATGAGAGAATCATTTTTTCAGAGTTTCATTGAAATACACAAAGAAACCTAGTGCCCAGAAGCTAAGAAACATGGAATTATTTCCCCTTTGCTAAAACGCTTTTCTGTGAGTTTGAAACTCTTTTGCTACCTAGTGATTCAGCTTTGAGATACTTGAACTAGGACAGATGAACAGTGTGCTTTTGTGATATGAAGTGCTTTTCTGCATTTTCAAAGTTCTAGCATTAACAACTGATTAATTAAACTACAGGCTTTTTCAGTGAAATTCGCCTAATCAGGGTAAACATCCAATAGGCTCTAAACAAAAAACCCGTGATGGTGGATTGACCAAATTTGGGGAGCCATGATGGGCACAAGAGAGAATCATTTTGTCAGAGTTTCATTAAAATACACAAAGAAACCTACTACCCACAAGCTAAGAAACATGGAATTATTTCCAGTTGGCTAAAATGCTTTGCTGTGAGTTTGAAACTCTTTTGCTACCTAGTGATTCAGCTTTGAGATACTGGAACCAGGACAAGAGCACAGTGTGCTCTTGTGAACTAAAGTGTTGTTCTGCGTTTTGAAAGTTCTAGCATTAACCATTTGACAATTAAACTCACAGGCGTTTTCAGGCATTTTCGCCTAATCAGGGTAAACATCCAATAGACTGTAAACAAAACACCCTTGATGGTGGGATGACTAAACGTGGGGAGTATTGAGGGGCACATGAGAGAATCATTTCTTCAGAGTTTCATTGAAATACACAAAGAAACCTAGTGCCCAGAAGCTAAGAAACATGGAATTATTTCCAGTTCGCTAAAACGCTTTTCTGTGAGTTTGAAACTCTTTTGCTACCTAGTGATTCAGCTTTGAGATACTTGAACCAGGACAGAAGCACAGTGTGCTCTTGTGATATGAAGTGCTTTTCTGCATTTTCAAAGTTCTAGCTTTCACCATTGAGGAATTAAACTACAGGCGTTTTCAGTGAAATTCGCATAATCAGGGTAAATATCCAATAGGCTCT